>JAGFZM010004854.1:368-53238 GCA_017657215.1 Limnothrissa miodon | reverse complement strand
CTCTCTCTCTCTCTCTCTCTCTCTCTCTCTCTCTTTCTCTCTCTCTCAGTATATTTCAAACCACCACCCCACCCCACCCCCGCTCTCTCTAGTTTCTGTCCCTCCCTCTCCTCTCGTTCTCTCGTTCCCACACTTTTTTTTTTAACAATTAAATTATGAGTGAAGCTTATTTGCACACTGAGCCCCAGTGAGCCTCCCCACATATGCATAATCATGTTTCGAGTAAAAGGCTTATTTACATAAGTCCTGAACTGTGTTGCGCCTCAACTCTTTTTTTTTTTCTTCTCTACTTCTCCCTCCCTACTTTCTCTCTCTCTCTCTCTCTCTCTCTCTCTCTCTCTCTCTCTCTCTCTCTCTCTCTCTCTAGCCGCCCTCTACCCCCCGATGAAAAAATAATGTCCTTCCTCACCATCTCCTCATTGATGGAAGCCTCTAAGCTCACCATCTGCAGTGCCCCCCTCATTTTAATGTCAGAGTGCAGTCTCCCTCCAAACTTGTCTATATTATTTTGTTAAATTTTTCCTTTTTTTTTATTCAGATGAATTAAATATGTGGTGCAATTAATGAGGGAATGAGTCTGAATCGCCTCATCGTTTATTTATAACACTTGACATTAAAAGGCGACGACGGGCTGGGTAGAGTCTGCGCAGCTAATGGCCGAAAAACCCACTTGATTTCAGCACGGGGAAGATCCCTCGCCAGACAGCAGCTCAGCTTGGACTTTTTTTTTCTACCGTCTTTCCTGGTCGTTGGTTAAACTTTTAGCGTCAACAGGTTCAGCAGTTTAATTTACATGGCACATACTTCCCATTCCCCGTCAGTGCGTATGCCTACACTCACGCACATTAATATTAGAATACGATGATATTTGCATTTAGATTGGATGCGTTTTCAGACTTGTGACACTCTGAGAAAACGTCGCACAGATGTGTTGTCCTATACAATGGAGGGCTCGGCACTAGAGTCCTGATTGGAGCTTGTGCTTTAATTGCACAGTGAATAAGATGTTTAGAGGATGGGAAAGTGAATGATCTTAGCGGTCACTCACTGACACAACTAAACGCTTCAGTGGCGCGTCTTCACATGTTTTGTTCTATAGAAAGGAACAGATCTGTGTATGTCTGAATGCTGTTTATGACGGCCTCATTGGACCAGATTCATTAGTGTTTAATAAAATCCCAGTTCGTCAGAGGGAATGTAACACAAGCTTATTCACGTGATCAAAGACGGCACAAATCATCTAAGCAAGTGTGTGTGTGTGTGTGTGTGTGTGTGTGTGTGTGTGTGTGTGTGTGTGTGTGTGTGTGTGTTTCTGAGATGTGCCCAAGTAGCATAATAACACTTGGTAAAAAATATATATATAACAATTAATCACCTCTTCGACCACTTCTATTCTACAACACTACAACATTTATATTAGTATAATTTTTATTTGTGGTTGAAGCACACATTTCAGCTTGGGTGAATGCTTTCACAGTGTGTTTGTCCAAAATAATTAAGTCTGCCCAATCACTGTACTCTGTACAACATGCAGTATCCATGAACACTAAAAACGGCTGCTTAGTAAATAGTGGGTAAATAGTAAGCACTGAGCAAGGAGTTAGTGGCAGCATCTCTGCGCTACAAGGCATCATTGTCCAGGAAAGTTGGCTTCCCATATTTTTTCACAAAAGAGAGAAGGCAGCCAGCATACAGCTGAGTCAACACTTCCATGAACTGTGCGTGTGTGCGCATATACAGCCTGCCAAAATGGGCTGTCATACTGGAAGCAAGAGATTTCTGGGGTGTGTGTGGGGGGGGGGGGGGGGGGTATAGGCGGTTTCATTAGACTGTGGAAGGGATGGGTTTTGCGCTGCCTGTGGCAAGTTGGCGGCGTTCCTTAAGGTCTAGGTCATATTATCAGCAGGGGCTTTAGAGAGGGCCTGTGGTTTGAGCCTTAGTCTAGGACCTGTGCCTGTTTCTCATACCTAGCATGTTCCCCAAATAACCAGATATCATCATCAAAGTCTTTTTGTGTGTGTGTGTGTGTGTGCGTGCGTGTGTGCGTTCTTCAGGAATTCGAACAGTTCAACAAGCGGCTGAGTGAGGCATCTCGACAAGTGCGCATCCCTCTCCCGGTCTCCAATGTCCTGTGGGAACACTGCATCCGCCTGGCCAACAGGACACTGGTTGAGGGGTGAGTACAGCCTGCCTCATCACACTCCTACCCCAGTATGTGGAGTCCTCTGTGGATGCTCATGACTCTTAGGTTTCTTTTTTTGGTTTTGTTTTGTTTTCGTGATTGCACAGACCTACTGTGCTAAACGGGCCCCTATTTTAATTTTATTGGATAGATGTTTTTAGGGAAAATACATAGTTTGGTGGCTGAACTTTGATTGGGCGCGAAGCAACAGTTTAGACTGTACATGTCGCATTAATCTGTTGCATTAGGTAGGATGAGAGAACTCCTGCACCAAAGCCACCGCTGCCTGACGACATGCGATAGAGGCGCGGTGGCCAAGGTGAAATTCGAGCCCTGCTTTATAGGATTTAGTCACTATTGAATGGCTCGTGTTTGTTTTGTTTTGTTTTAACATCCCAGACGTTCACCCCCAGCATCCCTCATTATAGTGCATATGGTGTGTAAAGCATGCCTAAGTCCACCTGTTGTTTTCTAGCTAAGCTGTAAATAAAGCCAGACTCACAAGGGTTTAGCTTCCTGTGTTCACAAGGATGAATTGACCTCAAAGGCTTAAAGCTCATATGACGTTAGAGCGCTAGTGTGGGATGATATTATGGGCTGGTTGGTTAAGCTTTTGACAGTAACTAATATAAAGCCCTCAGATGTGTCCGATAACCTCCTTAAGCCCCGTACCTATATGGGACTCGCTTTTTTAGATGAAAGCGTGAGCTTAGTGACACATAGGGCAGCACGGCGTCGGCAAGGCTTCAGCTGCTGGAGCACAGGGGCCAGGGAAAGTGCGCGAGCAACAATAGCGTGCTGCACACTGTCCATGGACAAAATAATAACAATCCTCTGAATATGAAATACAATTTCATTTCCGGGCGTGCATGAATAAGTAGGCCAGCGCGAGCGTGCATGCTTTTTGGCCAGCTGCCAGGGCATACAGTATGTCGGCGGTTTTGCATAGTGCACAAAAGGGAAACACTCTCGTGATCTCATTGCGTGCCTTAAGGGGAGCTACAGACGCTCTTCGGATATTTGTTCGCCATCAATCACGGGCGCGGCGCACAAGTGATTGTTTCGAGGCGAGGTTTCCATTCATCATTCAAATTCTTCATCTGACGAATTATTTGATTTGTTGGTGGAGAAATCATGCAGGTGTTGGGAGGCTGGCCCGAGTTTGTATTTATTTATTTTATTTTTCATTATTTTTGCAGAACGGAGCCATCATCCATCTTTTGCTTTGACACAGTTCTCCTTTTTTGTGCATGCAGAGTTTGTAAATTGTGCGTGTCTGTGTGTGAGTCTGAAGTGTGTGTGTGTGTGTGTGTGTGTGTGTGAGAGAGAGAGAGAGAGACAGAGAGCACACAGCTTGTGCACATATCTATATGTACTTATGGTTAGTTTGTTTGTGTGTGTGTGTGTGTGTCTGCCTTTGCCCATGCACCTGTACAAGAATATGTGTCTGTGTCCTTACATTCTTTGAAGTATTTGTCTAGTCTTAATCTCTGTGTTTGTGTGTGTGTGTGTGTGTGTGTGCACTCCTGACCCAATAATAAAAGCCTGAGCCTGAGGGACCTGCTCACACCCCGGCATGGTACTGAGCATCACGAAGGTCTTACAGCGCTTCCAGTACACACTCTGAGCTGAGCTGCAAGCGTAATACACAAAGCCAATCAAATATTCACACACACACACACACACACACACACACAAAAACGGCCACACACATGTTTGTTCTTCAGGACACCAAGATATGTGCACTTAAGCTCCCAAAGGTGTGCCTGCACATGCTTACATACCTTTAACCTCAATCATGAGAGCATGCATACGGTACATGCGTGTACACACACACACACACACACACACACACACACACAATCGCACACACTTGGATCATGACTCCGATGCTGTTCTCTTGGTATGTGGAGCATAGGGCTCAAACACTGCCAGAGAACAGAGCAAGAGAAGAAGGCCTTTGCATCTGAGGGGAGCCTCATTTCAAAGACTTCCCATTGTGTGCTTCTGCGGAGTTGATTGTGTGAGTGTGGAGAGGAAAGCTAAGAGGCAGTTATCCACAACCGCTTTGCGCATTAGGAAGGAGAGAGTCAGACAGGTAGAACACGAAGGTATTAAAGCTTATATTTACTTACATACTTTATGTATATGCAGGTAGCATTTTATTTCTTTTGTTTTTCTTTAGTTTTTTTCTCACTAGGTTTCTCCATTTGAATGCTTTTTTGTTTAGCCAGGCTAGTACCGCCACCGTACCTTACTGTAACTCAATGTGTCTCTACAATAAATTTACATTACATTTACATTTTTGCATTTAGCAGACGCTTTTATCCAAAGCGACTTACAAAAAGAGGATAACAAACAAGCTACGTAGAAGAAACCTTAAAGAGCATAGTGCTAGGGAGTAGTGCATCAGTTCAATTAAGTGTTAGGACAGGAGTACTGCATCAGTGCGGTTACAGTACTACATTAAGGTCCTATTCTCCCAAGTCTCTCAACTTGAATTTCTAACCACCAGTAAGAAATTACTGGTATCTCTTAAAAAAGAGATTAAAGTAGAGATTAAAGACTGAACCAATAGGGGCTAATGGTAAAACCTTCCCCAGCTATCGATGGAAATGCACGATCATAGAGAATGTCCAGATCTTGCAGAAAAATAAGTAAAATTTACTAGTGGACCTGTCCACTATGCCACAAGCCCACGGTGCGTTCGAAATGAACAGGAACAACTGTGTGTTTATGGGGTCGCTGCTTGCTGTGCCGTCCATAAACAGAGCGTACTTAACACGGCCTGTGCTTTAGGACGTGATGCTCAAGACTGATTTGAAGCCAAGGGACGGGGTTGAGAGCCAAGGATTGGAGCTGGATGTGTCTTGTGTGGAGTTGGTGTGTGTGTGTGTCTAAAAAGAGAAATGGGGCTATTTTTAGACGATGGGCCCTCTGCCAGTTATCTTCGTAGATGATTCATCACCCCTGCAGCAGATAGAGTGAGTGTATGTGTGTGTGTGGAGAGAGGGGGTGGGTGTTGAGAGAGACGAGTATCTGCACCTGAGATAAAATGTCTGACTGTTTAGATGAGAGAGAATGAGCCTGCAAATCAGCTCAGCGAGTGTTTGGAGTCCCAACAAGCATAAAAACAAACAAACAAACAAAACACCAAGAGCGACCCGCACCAAGGCTGTAAACATGGCTGACATTTTAGCCTTTTGGCCCTCTTAGATGCCAAGGTCAACAAACAGGATTCCCCAGAAGAAAACACGTCTGCAAAAAGTGCAGCAGAGAAGGGACTAGCTGCCATTGCTGCGGACTGGATGAATGAGACACGTTGAAAGAAGGATGGAGTGAAGAGACGTTGCAGTATTTCTCCTCCACGCGGCTAACGTGCTGCGCCGTTTCCACAGACACGCAACCCTCCTTGACCCTAAAGGCAGGAGGCTTCCAAGAGTGCCCGTTTAGAAACCAACCGATGCATTAAGAATATAAATTATGCCCATAAATATTCATGGAGGTGCTTGTTAATATTTATGAAACTTGTCATACAGAGAGTGTCACTGGTCCTTCATGAAGAGACGGGTTTGTTGTTGTGTTTTTTATTTTTTTTGCAGTAAGGGAGAGGGGAGTGGAAACAAAGGGAGGAGAGAGAGGTGGAAAAGAAGGAGAGAGCGAAGGAAGCAAGAGATGGAAGTGCCGGAAGAAGAGGCTGCTTAGGGAGAAGGTGGGGGGGGGGGGGGGGGGGGGAAGGGTTGGGGGGAGGGGGGGGGAGAGAGGGAGGAGGGAAGTGCAGATAAGTCGGGAGCTCAGCTGCCTCAGTGGCTGTGTGTATATGAAGTAATTACTCTCCTGTCAGCCAAAAAGCAAACAGGGGCGTCGACAGCCCCCTTCAGCTGACTTGCTGCCCATGTTTGGAGCTGTGTGCTAACGTGCTTGTGAGTTCACCCAAATGCGCGTGACACCACAAGAGATAGTGTTTGTGAGAGAGGGTGAGAGAGAGAGAGAGGAGAGTGAGAGAGTGCACATTCACACTGTCAGTGGGTGAATTAGTGTGGGTATGTTAACGGTAGCTGAGTTGATCTGTCTGCATTTGTGCGTGTGTGTGTGTTTGTTTATTTATTCTGTTGGTGTGTGGGTGTACACTCACAGCATCCGTTCCCGTGTGCCCTCTAGAGTGTCTGCCAGCGCTGGTTGTCAGGCTCGGACACTGTCAATGTGACAGAGCTGTTTATATGTACACAGGCTGCCTGGCACAGGGCCAAACCTACATGCCTACCGACCGTTACACCCAGAACAACTCTGTGGCTCCTATTAAGGAAAAGACTACTTAGACACCCTCACCCAAACACACACACACACACATCAAACGCATACATACATACACACACACACACGCCTCCCCATTCATTTTCACTCAGACATCTAGCCGGTTCATCTACCCACAACTTTTTCTTTGCAAACACAGGCGGAGGACTCCTAATGGGCTCTCCGTTTCGTAAAAGTCTGTGGTGTTGCACGCATCGTCAGCACTCTTCCGAGATGGCTGGCCCTTGAGCCTCGGTCGGATCCAGCCTAAACCCAGTCTACAAAACCTCATTGACCCTGCAGGCTGTAGCGTAAATATGAAAGGCTGAGCGGGTGGTTGAGTAGGTCGCCCACACCAAGGGTAGTCGGCATATCAGCAGATCTCGGCCGTGAAAAATCATTAAAAGGTCAAGGAGTAAGAAAAAGAGCGCTCCGTGAGAAAGAAACCTTTGTGCTACGGCAGAGGCTCTCCATTGACACATCGAGTAGCTCCTCTGAGGAAGTGTCATGACTAACCTCCATTAAAAGATGTTTTGTCTCCATTCCCAGCGCTGTGTTCCCCTGTGGATCAGCAGGTCCTTGTGACTCGTAGTCATTGAGATGCTTGTGCTCAGGGACACGCTTTCATCTCATGTCTTCATTTTAACCTGACCTCTGAGGAACATCTACCAAAGGTCAACATTTAAAGTGTAGTTTTGTTTCCTTAGTTTGGACCTGCAAATTATTTTTATTTAGACCTATCTGTTTGAGCCCTACTCGTGCTACTGATGATGCATACTATATCTGTATACAGCAGCTCTGTATACTGTAGCATAATTATATAAAATTATTTTATTTGATACAGCTGCTAAATAAACACAGTCAGGCCAAAACCAATTGTTGTGTTAAGAGGAGGTAGAGGTATTGGAGGAGTAGTTGTAGCATTAGCAGTTGTAGTTGTTGTGGCGGTAGTAGCAGTAGTACAGTAGTAGGAGTTGTGATTTTATTGAGCCAGAAAGTTGGCAGCTCAAGAATATCCATTTGTAATGGTATGTGTCGTATAATGTCAAAATGAAAGAAAGCTTTTACATTATAACTCTATCAGCCTGCAGGATATTTAGTGAAAGAGTGTAAACTTTTCTTATGTGTGAGACTTGTATGCTTTGTATAGCGCAAAACATTTTGCTAAAGGGCTATAAGAAAATGCTTTTAGGCTACTTGCCAAGGGGATTTGCTGTTACACATAGTGCATCCTTGTGCTTTGAATGCAGTTTTAGCACTGCAAAATGTTATCACTATTGTAATCAGAGTCGAGACTTGCAGAGATTCAACTTTCGAAACAGCAGGGTAAGCTGAAAACCGTTGTAAGTTGACGAGGGTTCATTAGTAATATCGCATTTTTTTTACCCAATTCTACATAGATGTGATGTGGATGTGGTCTTTCTTACACTTGGCTTGAGTGATACTTAGAAGAATAATTCATAGTCGTTACAATTTTGCTTGACTGTATGAGGGGTCTTTTACTGTGGAGATTTAGCCCGGTGGTTAATTCTGTCCCTGTCAAGTTTTATGATTTCTGCCTGTGGAGTTGGCTCTCAAAGTTCCACGCAGGGTGCCGTCCTTCCCCCCTCCGTTTCTCCGTAAATCTCACTGTTAAACTATGCGGCAGAGATCACACGCATTAGGCACTGGAGGGGTTTCGCAGTAACCAATGCATTTTTACAAGCAGGATTTAGCAGTCCTGGTGGAAACGAGGGAAATCGAGAAAAAGGCTTTTTTTTTCTCTCTCTCTCTCTCTCTCTCTCTCTCTCTCTCTCATCTCGTTATTCATTCAACAGCGCGTCTCACGGGACAGTGGCTCAAGCAGAATCAGCCACCAGAAGCAGATGAGTAATTTTGCCTGGCAAGGACCATAGCATATGCACCTTTTTGACTGACGTCGGTTGGGAAGACAAACACAAATCATTTGGGGGGGTGGGAGGGGAAAGGAACATTTGTGTCATATGTGTGTGTGCACAGATTTGTGGTGTGTGTGTGTATGTGTGTCTGTCTGTGTGTCTGCGGTTGTGGTTAGTTGAGGGGTTGAGGTAGGCCCTTGAAGTCATTCAAAGCATTCCTCAGGAGAGTGCCCATCTAAACACCCCTCTCCTCTCCTCCTTTCTTCTTCTCCTCTTCCCTTCTCTTCTCACCTCTCCTCACCTCCGCGTTCCCCTTCTCCCGTCTCTGTCTGCCAGCTATGCTAATGTGAAGAAGTGCAGCAACGAGGGGCGCGCCCTCATGCAGCTCGACTTCCAGCAGTTCCTCACCAAGCTGGAGCGCCTCACCGACCTGCGGCCCATCCCCGACAAGGAGTTTGTGGAGACCTACATCAAGGCCTACTACCTGACCGAGAACGACATGGAGCAGTTCATCAAAAACCACCGGGTGAGGGTTTACTGCGCTAGGGTGGTATGGATGGGCCAAGGCTCTCCGTTCCAGCCATTAGCTTAGTTAGGGATAATTGCCATGGAGGTGTACCGATATAGGGGAAAAATAGACGAGGCGAAGGCAAAGAAGGCTTTTAGAATGCTTTTAGTGGAGTGGCGTTTTCTTCCGCCAAGTCCATTATGCCCCTAAAGCAGGTAAACTCACTTATCACTTGGTTGCAAACAGTGTGTGTAGCAAGCTTTTAAAAAAAAACTTGTGATTTCTTCTGTCTTTAGGAGTATTCCATGAAGCAGTTGGCAAACCTGGTGAATGTGTGCCTGGGCTCTCACATCAACAAGAAGGCGCGTCAGAAGCTCCTGGCTGCCATCGACGACATTGACAGGCCCAAGAGATAGACACTTATAAGAGCACATACACCCATACATATACACATAACTAAACACACACACACACACTCACGCGTAAGTAAGCACCACTGTGTGAGTAGAAATATCAACCGCAGCTCCTACCGTCCTCCATAACCTTCCAGTCATCAAAGACACACGCATCTGGGACTGATCTCATCTCGAGCTTCTTTGCCTGTATTGTACGAGTTCGACATGAATGTGGCTGACTGCAGTCTTTCGAAAGACACGTCCAGGAAACAA
Source organism: Limnothrissa miodon (assembly GCA_017657215.1). Taxonomy (NCBI): domain Eukaryota; kingdom Metazoa; phylum Chordata; class Actinopteri; order Clupeiformes; family Clupeidae; genus Limnothrissa; species Limnothrissa miodon. The sequence goes on along the minus strand of JAGFZM010004854.1, from coordinate 43,710 downwards.
TGTTTTGATATCCAAGTCCAAGGTGCGATGAAGAAATCCAGCGCTGGTCAATGTTTCTTGCTAACGTGGACAGCAGTGGCCGCGTGGGACAAAAACTGGATAACTGTTTTGGACTGAATGCATGAAGAATTTTTTTTCCTTTTTTTTGTTTTTCTTTTCTTGTTCTCACCGCGGAGGAGGTGAAAAGCAAACCGGACGTGTGACCTTTTTGAAAGAGGCTATTTTAAAATGCTGCCGGAAGCAAGTGCTTAGCATACCTGTTCCAGATTTTTTCTTTCTTTCTTTCTTTTCCGTTTTGTTTTGTTATGTTGTCAAGTACCACATGTTCCACACAAAGTACACAAAGTTTTTGTCCTTGTAATGGGTTATGATGGATCACCCATTGTGCTGCCTTCACGTGTATGCTCATCAACACTACTTCTTCAGAGCATCTATAAGCCAATCCAAGGACCACATGTTTGCACAGTAGCTCACCATAGAGCAGGCTGAAATGTTAATATGCTGTGTACTTGTTTCTTTTCCCTAAGAATTATTCCTAAATCTTGTTTAATCTGATCCCTTTATTATGTGAGTCATGTTAAAAAAAGAAAGAAAAAAAGAAGTTTTAAGTGTTACTGCATCTGTTATCGATTACAGACGAAAAAAAAAATGTTTTCATTAAAGAAGCTGGTTTAAAAAGAAGCTGATTGTATACCAGAGCACTCAGGCAAACGGTTGCATTCCATACTGATGTTGTGTTGATCGGGGAGAACTATAGCTTTTATTGTGTATGTGAATGTGCGGACATTCTTGTTAATTTATTTTCCACTACTGTAAGCTCGCATCCAAACACGTGCGAGGGTGGAGCTGGGTCCTAGCTACAGTTCTGTTGATGGCGTTTTCCTGTACTTGTCCCTCTATTTAAGGTGAGGTGAAAGGGAGTCTGTTTTTTTTTTTTTTTTTTTTAAATGGTTACAATTTTTAAAACAAACATCATTAACTGTAGGATGCTTGATTGAAATGAATACACTAACTAAACTAAAATAAAACAGAACATGAAGAACCTCTTGGGAGTTTTTTTTTTTTTTTACACTACAAAAATGGAGCAAAATTAAGTTTTTCTGACCACTCCTGACAGCTTTTATGTTAACACTGCTCCACTCACTCATCTGCTATTGTTCGTCTTCTGTAATTGATTTTGTAGTCCATCATTAGCACCGCTCTGTAAAATACCAGACTGGCCAGTAGAGTGCTGTGGTGAATAACGGCAGCTTGCAGAAGGCCATAAGTTTATTCCACCCAGCTGCAGGGTCGCTTGGAGGGCACAGGAAGTTCTGAATTGCCTCATGGGGCGGTGAGCAGTGTGCGGATTACATGCAAGGGCAGCAGAAAAACAGTGAAGGGCACCGTAACCTGGCAGCCCTCAACAGCAGTCACTGACCCCGGAACAGCTTTGTTCCTGTGACAGCATCTGTGTCCACCACAGCCTTATCCCTCTGAGGTGTGTGTGTGTGTGTGTGTGTGTGTGTGCGCACAGCCTGGACAGCTGTTGGAATGTGAAGGCCTAACCTCCACCCCCTAACATTCATACACAACACACGCATTTCAGCCCCCCTCCCCCCCCTTCACCTGACCTGCTTCTCCTTCACTGTCTACTTCTGTATCTATTATTTCCAGTGTATGTATGTATGTGTGTGTGTGTGTGTGTGGAAGCGGATCTTTGCAGAGTGACACATCACCCTTCAGGTGGACGTTTCCCGCGCTCAGCACAGAGGCTTCTAATCCCCGTGTGATGATATCCGCTGCTCCTCAGTCCAATTAATTAGCTCGCCCACTTCCTGTAGTCCCCCCCCCCGCTTTTAATTCCGTCTGTCTGTCAGGGAGAAATGAGAGGAGCTATTGATCCGCCGATGAATCACTTACAGGGCTAATGGTACTTTGTATGGCTATCTGTGTGTGTGTGTGTGTGTGTGTGTGTGTGTATGAGAGAGAAAGTGAGAGACAGGATGTATGTGTGAGTGAGATAAAGAATGAGTAATTGAGCGTGTGAGAGACCAAGGTGTGTGTGTGTGTGTGTGTTTCTGTTTCCATTTCTGTTTCTGTGAGGGTAGAAAGGGTATTGAGGCATAAGGCGTTTATTTACTGATTTAGCATCAGTGCGGTTTGACTTAAATGTCTGGAGCTAAGCATATCTCTCCCCTAAGCATACACACGCACACACACACACAAACAGCTCTGAATAAATCAACATGCGGAGTGCACACAAAGAGTTTCATTAGTTCTCTAGACCCCTAGCCAACCCCGCTGCAGTCTCATCAATTCTATTGAAAGGTGTGTCTCAGTCAAGGCAGTGGTCACCTTATTAAAACCCCTCACCTGTCTCGAAGGATGGCAATTCATGCTTGCATTCTCTTTATCGCCTACAAATTGAATATCTACTTGATGTCGAACGTTTTGTTCACTCTTGTCATGAGGTTTATTATGTCCTGTCATTTTGTTCAAAAAGCAGTACAGTGCTGCAACTACAAGTCGTTTATCCAATAAATAGACCATGAAATAAAAATTAGGATCTGGTGATTATTGATGGAAAATCAGTGAAGTATTTCCAGTTTTAGTTTTTTTTTTTAATGATTAATATAAATAATTTAAAAGATTAATAGCCGCTAAGAATTGCAACTAGTTCATGTAATGTGCCATAGCACAATATGTTGTTTGAAAGATATGAGTCAAGCTGTGGGCTGTAATTGCTTTTTGGATGGTATAATGGTATAATCAATAAACTAGCATTAGTTAGTTGCTAGTAAAAGATAGTCAGGGTTCCCACAGGTCCTTGAAATCCTTGAAAGTTTGTTCTTTTGAAAAAATAAGTTTTAAGGCCCTGGAAAGTTTTTGAAAATAGGCATGAAAAGACACCGTCTTTGAAAGTTTTTGAATATTTTTGGTGGTTTGGCAGTTTTGCATCAATTTTACATACGTCATTATCTTGCCACCTCCATGGAGTCCTTCAGTTCTTTTAAAATTACATAAATTCTGCTGGTGCTACACTGACTTTTAATTTCATTCAAGTTTGTTCAACAGATTTTATTGGCATTCATTCATTGGTTTATTTGGTACTTAATTCTTGTATTTCCTGTTCACATGTAGGCTACAGAAAATCTGTTCACTAGAGCCTATGAGTTTAGCCTAATGACAAGATCTACAAATATTTTACATTATATGGCTCCTTATCATATAGAGTGAAATCATATCTTATCAAATCATATAGAGTGATTTTTTTTTTCTTTTTTAAATTCTCCCCCAGTTATTCATATCATATAGCTTGGACATACGGAAACAGTCAAGAGAAAGCTACTTTAGTGGAAGTTGCCTGTGATGGTATCATTACCACTATATGAAAATAGCAGGGTGCAGCTGCTTGGCCCCATCCATTGTCCTGCCCCCCCCAAGCGCTTGAAGTTGTGTGTGGTTTGTAATGCATCAACCAGGATTCAAACCACCAACTCTCTGCACCAAAGCCCGTGCTCTCACCAGGTGAGCCACCAAACCACCACAGGTACCCAAGCACCACAGGGCCCTCTTCTCCCAGACTTTAATTCAGACATGAGAAAAAACTGGTTATGAGTTACCTGGGATTCAAACCGCCCACTCTCTACACGTAAGCCTGCACTTTTACCGGGTGAGCCACCAGACCACCATAGGTACTAAAGCATTCACATTTACATTCATGCATTTAGCAGACGCTTTTATCCAAAGCGACTCACAAAAGAGGATAACAATCAAGCACCACAAGGCCCCTTTCTCCCAGACTTAAGTAATTCAGACACGATTGGTCATTTCAGGAAAGATTGGTTATGAGTTACCCAGACAAGCCACCAAACCACCACGTGTACTGAAGCGCCACAGGGCCCCCTTCTCCCAGACTTTACTAATACAGACATGTAAGTGCACACACACACACACTCACAGGTTGTGGGTTACACTGAAGCCCTTTCGCTAGTTTAGTCTACCTCTGTTAAGTAAGCTGTAACTTATTTAAATTCACTTGGATGCAGGGAAGGACATTTTAGGACATTTTAAAATTTTCTGGGGGAGGGCAGATCACAGACCCCCCACCATGCAAATATGTCTGTGAAATGATAAAGAACTAATTAAATGACAAAGCAAACTTAAACCTACCAAAGGGAGTCAGGTAGACAAAAATAATGACGATAATAATAGTTGGATGTTAGATAAGCCTACATATACCAGCCAGCTAATGGCGCCGTATGAATGGCAGCCAAGGTGATTCCACCATCTTGAATTTCCCCCCTTGGGGATCAATAAAGTATCTATCTATCTATCTATCTATCTATCTATCTAGCTGACTGAAGTTGGCAATTCTCTCATGTATTGCCGATATATATGCAAGTTAAAAATAATATTAAAATTGTTAATTGATAACACATTCAGCGGTAGAAGTAGATAATGCCGCCCCGTGTGGTCCTTGAATTTGAGAAAATCAGTCCTGGAAAGTCCTTGAAAGGTCCTTGAATTTGATGTTAACCAAAGTGTGTGAATCCTGGATAGTATATTATCAGCAGTTTTTTTTGTTTGTTTGTTTTTTCTATAGTGACGTAGAGTAACAGATTGTGGCAAAACAGTCCTTTTTGGCATGTCTTATCACTGTATTGTCCAGATAGGGACTAAAATGACTAGCACTGGGCTGGCTTGAAGTGCAACACCAGATCAGGTCTAGATTATGTAAATACAGTATATTGCAAGAGTATAGTAAGGTTGTACTGAAGACGACTGAGCCCCTAGAATTCATTCGGAGCGTAAAAAAGTCCTATATTTCTTCATTAATGTACATCAAATCTGAACCAGAGGATCTAAGCTCATATTTCCTCAAACAATCAAACTCGGATCTGACCCTTGTGTGCCACCTCCCATTTTGTTATTCATCAAGCGGGCTGCCACCTAATCTAATCTGTGATCAGCACACAGTCTGAGCTTGAGTGCCAACCAGACGGTCATTCTAAGCTTGAGGACTCATCCATCAAAGGAAGAAGGGATCACTCTCTCTCTCTCTCTCTCTCTCTCTCTCTCTCTCTCTCACTCTCTCTCATTCTGTGATTCTGACACCAGGTCATTCCTGCCATCAACTGGACATCGGAGTTGTGACCTTCCCTCACTCTTCCTGTCAGTCTCCCGCCAGGTTGCCGTGTGGATCAAACCCTTTCCTCCATCAATAACTCAACCTTCACTACGCTCTCCTTCCTGACAGACCGTGACCAGACCAGCTTAGACTGGCTCTGCTTTCGCGGCCCATTACCTCAATCTGAGATTTAGCTTGGTCCGGGTACCTAGCCGTCATCTCCCAAACCCACATAGATTTTTGATGAGCTCTCTATGTCAGGTAAATCAATCAAAGTACAATTAACCTTGGGTACGGTGTACATTTTAGGACATCCTCAGATCTCAGAGTCAGATGTCAGTCTTCAGAGTCAGATGTCAGTCTTCAGAGTCAGCTTCAGACAAAGTTGAGTCAGTCTCAGAAAAAACTTTGGTCAGTCTCAGGAAAAACTCTGTCAGTCTCAGAAAAACATTGGTCAGTTCTCAGGAAAACCTCTGTCAGTCTCAGAATTTTTTTTATCAGTTTCGGAAAAACTTTTGTCAGTCTCGGGAAAACTTCGGTCAGTCTCGGGAAAACCTCGGTCAGTCTCAGAAAAAAAATAGTCAGTTTCGGAAAAACTTTTGTCAGTCTCGGGAAAACTTCGGTCAGTCTCGGGAAAACCTCTGTCAGCCTCAGGAAAACCTCTGTCAGTGTCAGAAAAACCTCTGTCAGTTCTCAGAAAAACCTTTGTCAGTCTCAGGAAAACCTCTGTCAGTCTCGGGAAAACCTCTGTCAGTCTCAGAAAAAGTTCTGTCAGTTCTCAGAAAAACCTCTGTCAGTGTCAGGAAAACCTCTGTCAGTTCTCAGAAAAACCTTTGTCAGTCTCAGAAAAAAAGGCATCAGAAAATACAGCCTCAGTCTCACATGAACTTCGAAAAAATGTAAAGCGCCCAGTAGAGGGAGTTGTTGATTAGCTTTTTGCAGAGGCTATATTAGGGATGTGCAAAGCCGCCGATATTTGTATCTGTATTTGTTGGGGAGCAAAAATATCTCACGTAAAATTCACGTACAAATCCAGTTAATATAATACCAAATACAAATAAAATTAAATAAAAAATAAAAATAAATAATAGGCCTACTGTTCGTCTGAACGAACATTTTAATGGACAGAATCTTGCTGTCTGCAAAAGACGTGAAACCGTTCTATATAACTCCCAAAAGTGCCCTGACCTGTCTTTATTTATGTGGAGTGGAGGGGGGGTTAAGCCTGTAATAAGTTAGGTTAAGCCTGTAATTATGCAAGTGTGTTTGTTTGTTTAGTTCTTCCACCCACGTTAACGTTAACCAAGCAAATGATAACTTTTCCGAAACTGACTATTTTTTTTCTGAGACTGACCGAGGTTTTCCCGAGACTGACCGAAGTTTTCCCGAGACTGACAAAAGTTTTTCCGAAACTGATAAAAAAAATTCTGAGACTGACAGAGGTTTTCCTGAGAACTGACCAATGTTTTTCTGAGACTGACAGAGTTTTTCCTGAGACTGACCAAAGTTTTTCTGAGACTGACTCAACTTTGTCTGAAGCTGACTCTGAAGACTGACATCTGACTCTGAAGACTGACATCTGACTCTGAGATCTGAGGATGTCCTAAAATGTACACCGTACTTGGGTATAACCAGGCTTAGATCAGACCAAACCCTGCACAATCTTATACTCATCTTCCATCCACCTGGCTGGGCCCATGACCCAACCAGCCCCAGCCCTTTGTGTATCAGCCTATACCTACATCAGGCCAGTGCACTGGCTGCTCCAACCTCCAGCTGTCAATCTCCCTGGGAGTAGCACCATGTTGTCATTAACCTTTCCAGTGATTATTTTTATTATTATTTCTAAATCTGATTTGACATGCGCCATTTGTTCATATGCACTTATTAATCTTTATAAATCCCCCCTTCCCTTTTTATCTCTCCTTTTCTTTTCTTTCTCTCTCTCTCTCTCTCTCTCAATCCCCCTTTCTCCCTATGCTTGTATATCAACAGCCTTTCTGTAGATGTACACCACTGGCCCATGCCTCATCATCAGCATTCTCCCTCATTGCCTATTCTGTCTGTTCTTTCTGAAGAGCTGAAAACTCAGATTAATCTCTATTCCCCCTTTGCCTTTTCCCTCCTTTTTGCATCTGTTTGCTGTTGATGCTAATGCCCAAGGCCCTTATAAATCTAGAAGGCACTCGGCCCCTGATGGATTTGGAAGCGCTCTGACCGGATTACTACCTCGCTGTGTTAGTGGGGGCAGCTGTGAGAGGATGAGCCGGCAGGAACACCGACCTTTGACCTTCGCAATAATGTAGAGAGAGAGAGAGCGGAGGGAAAAATGATGGCGGCCGCAGCAGACTCTGGTGCTGCTGGTCTTGACCTGTCAATCATGGAGCAGAGCGGAGCTGGGGTCGATTGGAGTGGGGAGATCGGGGTACTGATGAGGCGAGGATCAAGTGTGTTGTCAGTGCAGTCGAAGAATGGAGAGATGAAAGAAAGGAGAGAGAGAGAGAGAGGGAAAGAAATGACTCATTAATGGCCAGAAAGAAAGGTGTGCCGATGCACAGATTTTACTCAAGTTTTCATTTTAAAAAATTGAATACGGCCATTTCAGAAATCTTCTGATCCACAAGCTTCCAGGAAGGGAATACACTGCAAAGAAGCAGACGGCACACAGAGGGCTCCATAGCATCTACAGCTGATCATTAGAGAGCTTATGGAAGGAGGTAGAGCAGGAGCTAGAAACATACAGTTGAAGGGGAAGAGATAGAACGGATGTAAAAAAAAAAGAGAGAGAGAGAGAGAGAGAGAGAGAGAGAGAAACAGGAGGGAGGACAGAGGAAAAACGCACAAGGGAGCCTAGGAATAAGTAGGTTGCAGCTGTGTGCTGCGTCCCTGACACACCGGTGTGGGCCCCAGGCTGGATGAGCCGTCATCCTGAGAGAGGTCATCTGTCAGTTCATTTACCTCTGTCCTCAACTTCCAATGGCTCTGTCCTGTTCCTCACCCCCCTGTCCCCTCTCTCTCTCTCTTCTCCCGTCCCCCCGCTCCCCATGCGCTACAAGCTCTTTTGTTCATTACCATTCCCAGTGCCCCTTCCACCCTTTACACTTACTCAGAGATTGACTCCTTCCTTGGTGTTGCGGTCATTTATGCTCTCTTGTCCTTATCTCTCGCTTCCTCATATTGACCCCACGGTGTTTAGGAAGAGATGCATCTTCATTCTAACTGGAATCTCATCGGACCCTGGGTGAGGTAGAGTCGGGAAACGCTGTTTGCCACACACAGGAGTGATATAAACAAGGAATGCCAGGCCTCATAGGTAAATTTCATCCAATTTTTTGCTTCTTTTTCCTGGATACACTTCAGGATCATCAGGGCCATGGATTGATTCACACTGTAGTTCTTTAAATCCTCTATGTGTTGGATTTATCTTCTATTTATCTTCGTCTTTGTTTAAAAATATTTTTTTTTATTTTAAAAATATAATGTAAAACGATGGTAATTACCTCCATGAATAAATTGTAGTGTTCCCGTAAACTTGGTAATTTCCATTTATATATAGATGTGGCTGGGTACCAAATGAGAATATCCATTTTGCGCCGCCATTTTCAAAATGAGGACCATGGGAAATGAGGACCGTGGGAAGGGGAGGGCTAATACATTTTATTCAAACGTATGCAGTATACCACTTCGCCGATAGATGGGAGAAATTCTCATACAAAAAAAATAAAACTTACACATGGGGGGTTTAAAGTTTAACTCATTTTAATGCTAAGAATCTTTGAATTCATTTAGTGGATAGTGACATGGCTCTCTTCACATCACAAAAGTAGAAAACATGCAAACAATCATCATCATCATCATCATCATCATCATCATCATCATCATCATTTCAGCACTCTGTCTGACCAGTGAGAGAGCATCTGCATAATGTCATCATGTGCTCCTAGTTTAGATGAAGAATTTTCCACATAAAAAAGATGGAACAGACTTTTAATTGTCTTTTTTTCAGACACAATTCTGTTCTCTCTTTCTCACTCTCTCTTTCTCTCTCTCTCTATCTATTTCTCTCGCTGAGTTAACCTGTGTTATATCTCAGCATCACCATGTTAACCACATTTAATATTACTCAACCTCTCATTATTCATTTCATAGACCTCCCCATGAATGGATTTATGATTGCAAAAAGGCAATTAGGCCATTCATTTATGAATAACTGTATATTAAACATGGCTCCAGCACGGCTCCTAATGACTGCTCGGGTGCTATAAAGTTTTATGAAGCTGAAGTAAGTGCCGGCCCGGCTTTTGAAGCACAAGTCCTCGTTCAGCAGCACTCCAGCAAGACTCTGTGTTTGTGTGTGAATGCGCTTTCGAGTGTGGTGTGTGTGTGTGTGTTTTTCTGCAACCAGTGTCACAAGTTTTGATTTAAAAGCAGGGGGCCCTGCATCAGATGGATGTCACGCTTATTATTATCATTTGTCTGGACTAAGATGTAGTGTCTCAGACGGGGAGCCGCGCCCAGTTTGTCTTTGTCATGTCAATTTAGCTGCAAATGCCATGCTAAATGAATGAGATTAAGACATACAAGTCCACTGGACATTATCAATAAATGAAAGTATGTTTAACCCACCGACCACTGCTTCGAACAACCCTCCAATAACATCCCGTCCCAACTTCTGTGGTTTTCCCATGAGGCTGTCTGGGTTTTGATGGATGAGACTGTTAAGGGACTGTTTAGTCCACCAACAGCCACCAAGCGTGTGTGCAGTGGTATGACCACTGTTTGGACCGTTTGGACCAAGATCATTTGGGTGACCTTCAACAGGGGCATAACAGCTTGGTAGAGTGAGACTGTGTCATGGCCATCAAATAGGGGGCTGATATCACATACACACACACACTCTTGCACCACGGGATGAGTACTTATTCAGCGCTGCCACTGTGTGAGACACACACACACACACACACACACACACATACAGAGAGACACTCACAGCACATACTTTCAAAGCTGACTGCTGTGAGACTAACTGACTCAAATCCTCAAACCAGCCATGAGGGGAGAAAAAGGCCTTACTGGAGCTAGCCAGACAGACTCAAGATTCAAAGCCAATGGTGTCTCTTCCCACCCTTGACAACAGTATCTGTTAAGTAGATGATAATGTCTGGGCAAGCTACAACTAGCAAATAGCTGCCAGTATGCTGTGCCTTTGAAATTATTGCACTGTGCTCTGCACTAAACTCACAGTATCCGATGACTATACATTCAGTACATGTATATGCTGTACATACAATGTATAGTTCTCAACTATCCTGTTAAAACAAAACACCCAGTCGCGTGATTGAATGTCTAATGATTTTTGAGGGCCAATGAGCTAAGCAGCTCACGGACAACACTCTGTACTCTTGGGTTGAAAAGCAAATTTATATGGGCCTAATTGAAACGGCAGGGACTGTATAAGTGCAATGGAAGCACTGCGGCAACGTGCACAGACGGGAGAGAACGAGAACCAACGTGGCCTGCCAAATACACATTTGCGTATTGGCCTTGCCAAGGACTCCTTAATTTTCTGCTTATTTTATTTGGCTATCTATTAGGGTCTTAGTTTCGAGACAGCAGCATTAAGTAGATGCCTTGCTTACTACTGCATAACCTCTCATGATATAATGTAGCATGATGGTTGCTATGATATAATGTAATATAATAACAACAATTTATTACATCAGATGACACTGATATAGTTGTATAAGATAATACACTTTATGGCATGATCTTTGAAACACTCATAAAATCTTCAAAAGCTTGTTTTTTTTCAGGGCTAAAGATTGATGTTGGATTTACACAGCTGCAGGAAAATCGTTCTTTTAGCATCAAGGTGGTGACATCTGAATGGCTGGTCTGAACTTTGACCTGGAAAAGAAATGGACAGAGTGGGATTGGTTTTTCCAAGCCCGGCTATTGGGTCATGGGTATTACAGCACCAGACATTTCATTTCGAAAGAGAGAGAGAAAAAGAGAGTGAGAGTTGGATGGATATGGAGTCAGTTCATAGTGTCAAAGTGCGGCCCTTACAGATTAAAGCTTTCATGGGGATGAGTAAAGCTCAGGCTTTGATGCATGCAGCCCCCTTTTTGGGAAAGTCTAGATTACACCGTGCAAAACCTTCCAGGAAACTGGTCCTTACAAGACTGGGCCATGAATTTTCCAACCGATTCCTCTGTGTGTTGTTTCACAGTTGCTTGGGAATGAAGGAGGGGGCAAGACCTTGCCAGAGTTTACTCCATTCCCTTGGTACTCCACACATCAGGCAACTGCAGGTTTTGGCGTTTGTCAGCTGTCACAGATTTTCTGTGCCGTCTCCACACACCGGTAGCGGTGTGATTTGCTGCATGGCGGCCCATGACACCGGCCCACGGCTTCAGCTCAGGTGTTATCGGGCAGAAAATGGACTTGGAGGTGGACAGAAGCAATTAGGGATGCCACACTGATGCTGCTAATAATAAAGTAAGAGACTGGCTTTCCCTACTGACTTGTCATTGGTGTGTGTGTGTGTGTGTGTGTGCGCGTGTGTGTGTGTGTCTCTGTGTGTGTGTGTGTGTGTGTGTGTGTCTCTGTGTGTGCGTGCGTGTGTGTGTCTCTCTGTGTGTGTGTGTCTCTGTGTGTGTGTGTGTCTGAGAGTGTGTGTATGTGCGTGTCTGTGTGTGTCTCTGTGTGTGTGCGCGCGCATGTGAGTGTGTGTGTGTGTGTCTGTCTGACTGACATACAGAATGTGTGTGTTTCTGTGCCTGAGATACAAAATATTTGTGTGTGTGTGAGTAAATGTGCATGAGAAAAGTAAGAATAAGCAAGACTTTCAACAGGTTTCAAACAGGTTTCTTTTCATAGACTTGGAACAAATAGATTTTTCTGCTGTGGCTAGTCAGTGCTGGTCAGATTGCCTAATGCCTCGGAGTTCACCTCAGGCCTGTAGGTTTCCATAGTCCTCAATTGTTATTACTTGTGGTTTGACTTAGAGAGCAGTTTGTGTAAATAGGCACAGGGCCTATTACTTTCTCGTTCCATTTTATTTTACTTGCTGTCTCCGCACCCCACCCATTATGTGGCCCAGATGTTCTCGTCCAATACCGTCTTTCTTACCACCAAGCTTTTTTTTCTAGAAAAAAAAACTTATGTTGTGTTGATTACATTTGGAACACACTAATGGTCGTCGGCCCCAAAACATTCAGTAAGCACAAGCATTCGTCTTTGCTAACGACCGATGAGGGAACTCAAGTCAATTCGACTTGGAGCGACATCTTCTTTCAGTAAATCTGTGTCCCAGCAGTTTGTCTTTCTTTCTCCGCCCGCACATGAGCCAGTTCTCATTGCCATTCTCTCATTAGTGTGGCCGATAAAAAATAATTGTGTCTCTGAGACACTTACATTTCGACTTTTTGAAGCTAGTTCAATCTATGAGGATCACTGTGGCTATGATGTAAGCAGAAAAAAAGGGAAGAAAAAACAAATGGTAAATCTGTCTGAAGAGGATTTGAGAGAGGACATCAAACAAATGTTGATTCCAATGGGTTCATACGCTAATGAATTAGGCCTAGTGGAGGTTCCGGAACAGCTTGTGGAAAACATGGCATTTTCTTTTTCTTGAAGTGTCTGCCTCTTTTTTTTTCATGATGAGCATCATCTAGAAAGCCTGTTTCAGCAATGAACCGTGTGTTTGGATGTTTTGATTACTTTTTTCAGCCTGAGGAACAAAGAGATTGTCTGGAAATTCTTGAGAGTGAATCATCATGACGTTGAAATGCCAGGACCAGTGTTTCTCTTCATATTTTCATGACACTGAGGGGATGAAGAGACTAGCTGTGTGACATTCCCCCAAAAATGCTAACTCACATTTATGACCATGTCAGAAGTGCTGACAGAGCTGGGGAGCGCAACCCTCCGTCCTGGTGGAGTTTGACAAGTCAAGTCCTGCAGAGGACCTGTTGTGAAATGACAATGACTTCATTAGGAGAGATGCGGTCTCAAAGCAGCTGCAGCTGAACCGCAACACCCCCCTGCCCTTGTCAAGGCCTCTTATAAACCATGAAAACTCTGACATCCAGAAAGGATGATTTCTACTGTTTGCCATGGTGTCATCAAAAGGCTTCTGGAAGTGATTCTTCTTTGGTAGAGTAGCCTTATGTTCTTGGGAAATGAAACTACACAAAACTAGCAACATCCCAACATTCCTATGTATGTTAGGGTTTTTTTGCCATTTTTATTTTCAACCAAAATTTTTTTTCGTCAAATAAAGTGTGAAAGTGTCCAGAATAAAATATATGAGCATATGTAATAGAAACCACAAGGGCATCAAATTGATTGCCATGGCAGAGCAATAGAAATGACTCCTAAATCACGACCCACCAGCATGAAGCTCACCCCTGATATCCTGAGATCCCCTGACACATTTTTATTTTTCACCCTTTCTTTCCACTTGGATCCGATTTCCTCCCTGAAACAAATGCTGCTCTGAACTCAAGGCCTCTTCTCTGAGCATGTTGCTGGGTGGCTGTCGTGGTGAGTGACATATTCCGTCTTTGATATTCCCGTCTCTGTCATACCCCTGGAGGCACAGTGCTGGCCGACAGCACGTGTCTCAAGAGTCACCGAGGCGAAACGATTGCACGTCATGTTTACATTATACACAAACATATTCCAGCACTAAACTTTGCCTTCTACCCTCTCCTCCTCTCCTCCAATCCTGTTTCTTTCTTGAAGGCCACGCTGTGCTGCCCCACTGTCATGCCATTCATCTGGTGGATTAATGTGTGATCCCCCTCACACAGGCTGCAAACTGCATTTCTCCTGCACGTCTGAGAGGAATGCTACTTTCTTCCTTTTATGTTGGTGCTCAGTCACGGATTTGTTGGCACATTCAAAGAACTGAACCCTCTCTGTCTCTTACACCCCCCTCCCTATCCCATCTCTCTCTTCTCCCTCTCTCTATCTCTCCTGACTCCTGTGTGAGAAAGCATCTGTTTACGGCACGAGTAGTCTAAGGGTCAGATGCCTCTGTTTTTGCTTGGCTTCACCACTGCAGTGGACGGATCATTGTGTCCAATCCCCCTCCTCAAAATGCGGTTTGCCTGCACAGGTCCAGAGGAGAAGCCCCGTTTGAGTGTGAAAGATGCCAGCCTGGAAATGATGTTCATGACCAGTGAGGACACATTTTTCTTTCCCAGGACCTCCAGCTTTGATCTCAGAAGGATGGCAGCTGCCTGTGAGCCTCCGCACAACCACCCCCACCCCCCCCCTCCCAAACCATCATATCAAACCTGAAGAGCAAGCCATGGTGAGATGAGTCGCACTGAAAAATTTTTGCTTTACAATATTGAGTTGTCGACTTCCCGAACGAAACTATCACCAGTGGAAGTGTGGCAGCTGCTCAAAGCGAAACAATTTCACCCCTTTTTTTAATTATTTATATCCTTGGGGCAAGACGAGGAAGCACATTATTGCCTTCCCCGCTGTGTCTCAACAACCTAGTAAAACTTTTTGTACTTCCGTGAAAGCTCAGGGATGAAGGAACGTTTGAAGAGCGGACTACGCTGACTTGTTGCGGTTTCTCACAGCCAGTGTGTATGATCTGCTGAACGCCATGGCAACCCTCCTCTGAGGCCCATCTTCTGTCCCCATCCATCATGTTTGGAATCCTGTAATTATATCTAGCATTTACGACTCCATGGCTGAACCGTTTCATTCCATTTTTTTCCCCTCAATTTCCCTTGTTTGCATAAGCGTGAAAACAACTGTGGTGTTCTAAATCAGGGAAAAAATTGATCAGAAATTTGATCTGTTGAATTCAGGGTGGTTGTTGTTTTAATCAGGGGTAATTAACACTGACAACTTTAACTTGAATATTATGTTCGCTGAGCCCTCTGCGAGCAATTATGCAAAGTTTATTTACAAAATGAATTTAACTTCTCATGGTTTAACCCACCGCAGTATGGTGCAGATATAATCGTCTCAACTCTGTACACATCATAAGCTGTTGAACTATGCGTGCTATGGATTTAATAAATTTACATTTCGCTTTTTTTTAAAGCAACATGCCAACGTATTTCAAGGCACGCCCCTATTTTTCCTATTTTTCAAAAAAATGCCATACCCAAATTAAAAGCTTGACAGTTCCTACATACTGTAGTTTTAGACTCAGGGATGTGCCTCATACCATTGGAAAGGTGACACCCTCAAGTTTTTTCTAAAAGAATGTGTATGTTTCTGTGACATATGGACACAGAGTTACAGAGGTTGGAACTAAGTTTTTTTCAAATGTCTATGAACTAACTGAGATATGAAGATACCATCCATATGATACCCCCAAATAAAAAAAATCTAAGCCCTAACTCCATCTCTCAGCTTGTTACACAAAAGATTTGAAGTCAAAAGACCAAAAATATGATTTTTGAATATACATTTTTGTAAAGTATGTCTATGCGTTTTGCTTGAGACCCCTATGTAAACTCCCATAGGGACTTTTTGTAAACAAGAGGACCTACTGACATTCAAAAGTTTATCACTTGAAAACCCCTTTACCTAGAAACATAAAATTGGTTTCAAATGAAAGCTAAGACCCTGGGGTTTCATGTCTGCTTGAATCGAAGTTACTCCTTCTGGCATTGAATGACACAAGCATAACCTGTGGGAGGGCATCCCACAGGTGGGACGGTGTGCCTTAAATATATAAATAAAATTAATGCTTTGTTAAAATATATGCTTTGTTAGTTAGTTCTCTTTGTTATCTGCTTAGAAAATCGCTATGTTTTATATTGTCACCTCAACCATCATAGATAACTATTTGAGTACCTGCATGTAAATAAGAAAGACGTGGATGCGTTTGGACGTTTCTTACGCCAAGGTTGTTTGGATGAACTGAAAGAACTGGGCTAAATGCCAACAAAGTAGCATTGTGCGCCAGAGTGATTGAGACTAAACAGGTATGTATCCACTCGTCTAAATTTGGGGAAGAACATATTTCAATATTGAAATACGGTGGTGTGTTGCTTTAATTCATCATAGAGGGCAAGGATGATGTGTCTCTATGAGAGGATGTTCTTCAAGGCCATGTTTTAGAGACCCTTTGATAGAAAGCAATGATTTGCCTTGCTAATGTGGTAATATTTTTAGAAGGACCCCTAGCCATCTGAGAAAGGAAAAGTCATCTTGGATTTTAAATACCACACTCCTGTGCGTGTGTATGTGTGTGTGTGTGTACGTGTGTTTATGTGCTTCTGAAGCATGTCAGCAAAGAAAGTGCTACGAATGGCCCAAAGCTAAAACATCATTGCTGGTCCTTGTTTAAGTTCAGACTCAATGTTAAATTAAGTTTTAGAACAGTGCAAGTGCAATTTGCTATGAGCCCATGCACATGCTAGCCTGCTAGCTCATATTTTGTTTGAAAGTCTTGTCCATTGATGTCCACACAATGAAGTGGCCCTCTAGGACAAGGTCTCTTTTATTTGATTAGCAGTGAGCAATGCATCATTATAGACTTGTATAGAGCCATGCTAATTTGACAGTGAAGTGCCTTTGTGCCTGATGGTTGTTTCATAGAGTTGTAGAGCCTCAGAGGGTTTTTAATGCACTTACAAAGAAAGAAAAAATGGATGTCAGAACTCAATATGAACCACTACACTTTTGAAGAAGTGCTCATTATTATGTTAATTGAGGATCAAATTAAGTTTGTGTGGTGTGTGTGTTTGCACTTCCATATCAAATTACTTGTAAGTGTTAGCAATTCATATTACTCAGATATATACTGTTTTCTGATTGGCTGGAATGGTGTCTACACCAATGACATAGATTTGGTTAAAAAGAAAAATAAACTGTTTCACATTAATGCTCTAGAATGGGAACTATAACAACAGCATGCAACTGGATCTACTTTCATATGAAGCATTAGACTACTCCAAACAAACAACAAGTAAATAAATATGAAAATAAATGTGGCAACCAAGTGATAATTGGGATAATGGTCTTCTGGAGGTGTCCTGACATTGAGCAGCGAAGTGCCTCCCCTTCCAGTAGACTCCGACTACCTCTATTGTCTGACTACTTTAAAGGAAAGTCAATGGACAGAAAAAACATGTCAGTGTAGCCTTTGAGGTTTAAAAATCCAGACAAATGTCTAGTCTGCAGAGTGGCCTTACAGTAAATCTAACATATTTTTCAAAGTCTGGTGAAAATGTGGAAAATAATATTTAAATCACAAGCAACACATGTAAAATCCATGGTACGCTACACTTTACAAGGGTCCAAAAAGGGACAGTTAAATTATTTTTTATTTTTCTGTTGAGAGGTCATATGGACCTGAACCAGAAGAATCGAACTTTGCCAGTCTATAGAAGAATAATGGACTTGATGGAATGAAAGGCCATTCTACCTTATGGCCTCCTGATGTTCTTCCCCCCTACCTTGTCCAATTTCCCCCTAGATGGGGTCACCTGGGTGAGTGTTATTTCTCACATATCACCCAGAAAAATAAAATACTCTTGTCTGATTTGCTGACAGGGTAGCTATTATTCCCTGATAACAGGATGTGATGTAATGCTCCATATCAATTATTTTTGCTGGTTAAAAATTAGCCTTTCACTGCAACCCAATGCATAACAGCTGAGTAAACTGGAGCAGCCTTATGGATCCACCACGCCTTAGACTAAGCATTAGTTTTTTTCTATATTAAAAAAAAGATAAAAAAAATGTGGCAACTGGGTGATAAGTACAATAATGGCCTTTGAGGTGTCCTGATGCAGAGGGATAATAGACTTGGTGAAGGCAAACATTCTTTGCCATGCCCCGAGTATTCCATTATTTCCCCTTTACCAGGACATTTCTGCAGCCTTTCTCCCCAACAGAATTACTTAGTTAGATAACAGCTAAGGAATGGGATTTTATTTTCTTGTTAATGTTGCCATCAAATCTATTTGAAAATGTATTCGTTTTTATTTCATATTTCCGTATTAAAAGAAATGGAAGAATAACTGAAATATAATTTTCCCAGCATTCTTTTCTGCCATTAGTGTGGCCCTTGACTCAAAAATATTACTGTAAGCTGCTGAGTGCTTTTCATTTGTCTCCATATGGTGTAAAATTACCATGTCTCTATGATGTGATAATGTCTAGTGTGTGAGTTTGTGTGTGTGTGTGTGTGTGTAAGATTAGCAGACACATTTGTATTTTATAAATATATTTCTGATTGCATTATCTTAACATAGAAATGGTTCAGTCTCAGCATTTTCAAAAGAATGACAGATATCTTAGAAAGCATTGCGCCAGGAAAATATAAACCAATGAAGAAACAGGCAAAATACTGTTTGAAAAAAATGATGCTTTAAATATTTTCACAGTGTCATTGTGGAACACATATTTTACACTTTACAGCCTAATCATATACACATAGCCTACATACAGAGTATCCACCAGTCATCATTGTTACGTCATGGCTGTGAATAATGGCTCTCAGAAGTCAGTCTTAACTGCTTTAATTGCAATAGAAAAGGAATGGGAGAAGGAAATCAAATGCACTGTCTTGTGATGTGATTGTCAATTTGACACTGTGTTCCAGGACCAAAAAAAAAAGAGGCTCAAATTGTGCATAAGTGTTCTTTACGGAAATCTATTAAGTTCATGAAGTTTAAGTCCTGTAGGCTTTCTACCTCATGACAGAAGAAAAAAAAAACAAAAAAAAAACAGATTATGTAAGTAGAAAAAAATGGAGATGAGACAACAAGAACAGAAGGAAGGAAGGATAGAAAAGAAGAACATTTGAACAAAGTGTAAGGGTAGGGAAAGCTATTTGGTAGAGGACAAACCATTTGGTTAAAAGGCAGAGGATCTGCTTAGGGCCTGGCCAAGATTCAAGACGTGGCACCACTTATAGCCTTAGCCCACTAGTCGCCAGGGTGGCAGCTGACGGACTGTGCACTGAGCACCGTGGAGTGCTGTCCCGCACCGACGCTTCAAGGAGGGCACAGGAGTTTGCCGGTAACCGTGGAACACAGAATGTTTGTCAGTCCGGCAGCACCTGCACGCCGTGAGGCTAAACGAGGATGACACCCAGGCCAGAAATATCTCGCCCTGCCGTTACGAGCTGTAATTGCTCATTAACGGCGCACTAAAAATTGACTAGTATGCAGACCATGGGACGTATAAAGAAGTGCTCAGCAGACGCAGTGTGACAGTTTGAGGGTGCACTGCATGACAACAATCCCTCCCTGGGTTTAATACGTCAGCCAATCTGTGTGGTACAAGCTTACAGAGTCTCATGGTCCCATTAAGATAGCAACACGCTGCTCTGCAACACACACAAAAAGGTTGTACGTCTTATGCCGTTTACTGATTTTTTTTTTGTCCACTCTTACTCAAATCCAACTCTTGTGCTGTAACAGTACTTGACCTTGGCTGGATCTCTTCTCTCATATTTTGCAGTACAGAATGGCCACATCTGTTTTCCAGGGGAGAACAAGTATGTTGGCATATTCAAATGTGTCTGAAAGATGGCATCAAAGCATTACAGCATGTGCGCAACTAGCCATTTGAAGCACAAAAAGAAAATAGCCTATGACTTTTCAACAAGTATTTTCAGCTGTGTCAAAAAAGATGTCAAAAGCATTTACCAACAAGACATTAGAACAAGTTGCTCATAAAGTTGAGTAAGGAAAGAATTACTTTTGCTTTAAAAGTAAACATCAATGTCTGGCTGTACCCCATAAATATGGACTTGTTTAACACAAAAAACTATGACATGAAGTGGGAAATTACAGTGTCCACGGCAACTGCATCAAAGACAGGAAAAATATCAACATAGACAAGGTGTCACTGTTGTTACTTTAGGTCTACAAATATGTTAACATAAACAAGTAATAGGATCCACTTTTCACAAAACAATAGATTGAATCATCATCATTTACACTGTCAAAAGAAACTGGAGCAAAAAATACATTATCTACTCTTTGTGTTGTTTCCATTATATACATATTTCATTAATTTACATATTCATTTCATTATATGATCAGTGTTCATACTATTTCAATAGTAATCATCATTCATTTAGATAAAAATATGCTTAAAGAAGCTTTCACTCCAAAATGAGCCCTTTAAATGAAAATAAAAATGTTGTTTGTGTTCTGAAACATTCCTATGATCCTCTTGTTTTTATCTCCAACTCTGCTGGAAAATTGAGCTTCATTTCATAAAATAAACTCTCAACATAAAGTTGATATGGCAAAATACTCAGGCATTTTTTTTTTCAGTTTAAACCACTGCTCACTGATCAGCTTAATTTATGTACGGTAGTCACAATTTTTTTAATGACGCATCTTTTATGGAGTGAAAATAAACCGTAAAGAAGTTAAGACTGGTTTGGATGCTGATCACTATAGGTCACAATATGGACTTGAGGTACGCATGAGTAGCATTCAAAAGGGAGGAATGACACTGTAGCTTGTGCACCCTGCGTGGTTGTCATGAAGGATGTTTTTATGAATGGGGGTACATTTTCTTGCAGTGGACTACCCCTTTGAAGTGCTTGTGCAATTAATGACCTTAAGGACAATAAGGGAAAAAAAAAAAAAAAAAAAGACATACAAGTTAAGGTCAGTGCAAACATTTCGAGAAATGAGTACAAAAGTTATGCATGAGACACAGTTATATGATTACGTAACATACACAGTTCTTTTTCTGTCTTCTCTTGGAGTACAGTTCTGCTCTTTCTACTCCGTGGTGTGTTACTAGACACAAACTCACTCATATCGTTCATTCCAGTCACATTAGTGCAAAATACATTTGGATTTTCTACCTTCATCCATGCCGTATCTCTCATTTGACATCACCCTTTGTACTCTCACATGTGGATTCAAGAAACCCCATGAACATCATCAGTGTTGAAAACAGATACATGGGAATGACACATTTTCTGCTTATTAATGAAGAGAGAACATCCAAAATAAGTGAAACTGCTTGGAATAATACTTTGTGGGCTACAGAATGCGTTGATTCTAGATTCTTCATATTTGAATGATTTTTGTACAACCCAGCTCTATATTTTAGCACAAATATAAAAGCATCTCTCTCTCTCTCTCTCTCTCTCTCTCTTTCTCTCTCACTTTCCCTCCATGTGCACATTTTTTGACACCGAAACACTGAAAGCACAGCTGCACTAACATTACAATCAGAGGCCTCACAAGACAGACAAGCTATTTCGAGGTTGCAAAATAGCAGTTGAGAAAAAAAAAGAGCCATTTCCCAGAAACCCCCTTAGCAGACAAATGTTGGGCGAAACTGGCGAGAAAATTATGCACGAGATTGAAGAACTCAGGCACGGGGAAACACTTTAATCTGCTCGCCCAACAGAGTGTGTGTATGTCTGTGTCTGTCTGTGTGTGTGTGTGTGAGAGAGAGAGAGAGAGTATTTTTGTGTGGTGAGCTTGTGTTTTGAGTTCAGTCCCACCCCAGTGGTGGTTCCTCTGAGTGGAAACCAAAGTGTCAACACAAAGTCCACCAGCCACCAAAGGCTTTGGTTCGGAACGAAACCAGATCTCGGTGAACCTTGAACATGAAGCAAATGTCTGGCCACGGGCCTACTTCGGAATTTGACTACATTCGAACACAGCTCGTTGTTTTCTTTTCAGTCTTCCCACGTTGTTTATTGACATTTGTTTTGTTAGTTTGTTTGTTTGTATGCTAGTTGAAGCAGCAGGAGCAGCGACAGCAGCAGCATGGTAAGGACAAACCTAAGTGAGCAAACACTATTTGGGGGCGTCTCAGGAGACACACACACACACACACACACACAAACATATGCCGTTTCTTGTTGTCTTGATTTTGTTTGTCTTTTTTCCAAACAAAACAAACAGATTCCCGCTGCAGTCTGCCATGGCCATACTCTTTTACCTGGTCCTCAGATTGGCATTAAAAATGGTCGTTGGTCGTTGGGTTGAGGGTGGGGGGTCAAATCTGCAGTGTCTATCGTCACCTCGTTATTGGTCCTTCCAGAGCAACAGCGACCCACATCCCACCATCCATCTCCCCCACCCCCGACCCAAGACTCTGGGGGCTTCACTGGGCAAACACTTGCCTGTTTAGGAACTGCCAGCGCCTCCTGCTGTTCAGGAGGCATCTACTTGCCCCCTCCTTCTCCTCCCCCCCCCTCCTCCTCCTCCTCCTCCTCCTCTGCTTGCCTCCTCACGCGTAGTTGTCCCCAAACTTGAGGGCCACCAGTTCGCTGTCCTCCGTGGGCCTGCCGTTGGGCTGCTCTCCCACCCCGGTGGTGCTGCCGCCGCCGCCGCACTCATGGTGGTACATGAAGCCCGGCACCTCGGTGATGGAGGTGGCCGTGTAGGAGGTGGAGCGCATGGAGCAGTGCTCTTTCCGCCGCTGGCCCCACTGCGCCTTGTACTGCATCCACTGCCTCTTGAGGGCCGCCTGGACCTGAACACACACACACACACACAAAGAGGGGTTATGGTGGGTTAGAATGCCAAGGAGGGAATGGAGGGACAAGCAGATCTATCAACATGCTCCCGAGGTTGCCAGACGGAACTATGAGAAGTTTGGCATTTTCTAAAGATTTTTGATGTGGTGTGTGTGTGTGTGTGTGTGTGTGTGTGTGTGTGTGTGTGTGTGTATGAGTGTGAGTGAGAGAGAGTGTAAGTGTGACCAAAAAAAAACAGTACCAAAACTGCCTTGACTGAAGGTGACCTAAGCAAGCATCTGTGACAAAAATCAACTTGATAGCTTTGTTTTTTTCTGTTTGAATGTCCAAAGTGTCTGTGTGTGATGTGACATGTTATATGTTATGTTCGGGACATTTCAGTGTCCATACTGTATGTGGGTGCAATAAATAAAGAGTAAATAGAGAGAGAGAGAGACACTGTGGTATAGGGACAGCATTGTGGTTCAGATTGAAACCGGGACACT
Source organism: Limnothrissa miodon (assembly GCA_017657215.1). NCBI lineage: Eukaryota > Metazoa > Chordata > Actinopteri > Clupeiformes > Clupeidae > Limnothrissa > Limnothrissa miodon. Next base: position 20,648 of record JAGFZM010004854.1, on the reverse strand, counting down.
ATGGCCTCCTGCTTCACACATTTGCAGTATATGTTGTACCAATATTTATCATTTTCACTCCTACTTACAGTACGTGTCAACCTTGAACAACAGGGCTATTGGTTGACAATTGACATATTGTTGGGGCCTGTTTCAATGTGTGAGCTGATTCGGGACAAGGCATTGGCAATTCAGGATAAATCCATGACGGCTGAAATGCAAGTTAAATGGACTCAGTGCAGATATTTGAGGCAATGCCACACTTAGTTGCTTTGGTGTTAAGCTCTGTTGTGCGGAAAAGCTCTGAGCTGGGACTTCCAATGTTGTAGTCATAAAGAAAGTCTACCAACAAAAGCATCTCCTAAATGACTAGATCTAACCTACTCTATGTGTTTGCGTGACTGGAATTTCACTACACACCTCCACTAAGAAAAGCAAGATGCAGACACGCACACACACACACACACACACACACACACACTCACAGAAACACAACTTGTCCTTTCTTTGAAAAAGCAAATACTAAGTTTGATATACTTTGTAATTCTTTAAAATACAAAGAATTGTTTGATCATGCACAACATCGCAATTTAGTCAGGGATAAAGGTGAGTGATCAAAGCATGTGTCTGTCAAGCTCTCTGTGAACCTGGTGACAGGCCATTTTACCGCAGACCTTTCCTGTCTGAGGTGCACTGTCCAGACTGACTAACACACAACTCAATATATCTCTCAAAAGCCTCCCACCGACACCATTGGCAAAGCTTAGCCTCACGCTTTTTTGAGCAGGTCTTGTCAGACTTTATTGAAGAACTTTTCTTACACCTTTTTAATACCTTTGATCTCTTTCTACATCAATCTAGTTGCGCAACGGCTCAGCAGCGAGGAGCCAGTCACACAAAGGGATCACATTTTGTGAGAAACGGCATGAGCACTACAAATCAGGAATGGACTGGGACCAAGAAACGTCCCTGGCATTTTTGAACATTGCAGCCCATCATAATTTATGATATGAATCATACACAGAATATACCAGAGCATATATGTGCACATGGTGTTCTTTCAGCCTTCATGGAAGAGATTAACCATGCTTAAGTACATAATACTCTATTATATATGCATATATATTTTATATATACACATTTTTTTCATCTTGATGATTAATAATAAAGATAAAACTCAGATCTTAGATCAACATAACAGAACATTCTTTATTATCTCACTTTGTTCATAGAATAAAATAGCCATAGCGCTAACAGGCGCTTATATTTGCTTATATTTAATTAAAAGTTTTCCAAAACACTTTGTCAGTTCATCACTTCCGACTCCCATTAAGATGCCCAGACGGCCTTTTCAGTCAAGAACTAGAACAGATTTAAATGGATGCCAAGCAACATGTTTAATCTTTGTAGTCACTTTAATGACTAAATGAAGGCCCGTTAATGACTAAATGAAGGCCCGTTCTTCAAAGGTTACTACATTTGCCATTCGTTACTACATTTGACTAATTCCTGATTGGGATAAATGCAGAAACCAGATTTTGTTCATAGGATCAAAAGAGTATACTATACAGTTCTTTATATTGTATGATTTTCAGTTGAATATGTTTCAATCTGACATCAAAGCCAGCACAGGTTAAATACAATACAATGCCTTAACTTGTTAAGTTTATTTTTAGTGATCAGATGCAGTAAACAAGTTGGTTACATTCACTTATCCCGCACCAACGATCAGTGGCATCAACTACAATAGCGGGGTCAGGGTCAGCAAAACACAAACAAACATCCAGCAACCTGGACTATTTTTGTGCAAGTCCAAATTGTTTGCCAGTCCCCATTTGACGCTGATGAGCCACGACGCCTCATTTATGAGCTAATAACTGACCTAGTTCTCCAAACGCGCCCGAAAAAATAATGCCCATGTATAAAACATGGCTTCTCCTCCAGCACTCGCTTAAAACACTGCTTAATTCAGCACGCACGCAAAAACGTCACGCTGAGCAGCCTAATTTTGTTTTTTATTTGTTTTTTGAGAAGAACCCCACATTGTCCTTAATGTCCCAAATGAGACAAAGCAGAAAACAAAGGGAGACTGTTTGGCCTCTGTGGTGTCTGGCAGAGCCGTGTATCAATAAAGGCCGCTAGTGTCTGGGTAAATGCTTTGTGACCCACGCTAGCTGCACACTGCGCTTTAGCATGCTGGCAGAATGGGGCGCGTTTAAGCCAAGGTGGAGGGGTAAAACCCCCACCCCCACGAAATTCGTGTCGGAGAGAAGTGTTGAGCATTTGCCATGTGACCATGCACCAGCTTGGGGGGGGGGGGGGGGCGTGTGTGTGTGTGGGTGTGGGTGGGTGGGTGTATTTGCCAGTGAGCCTTGTACCAGTACATCCCTCTGAGATGTGACATAATGTATGGGCCATCTGCGTCTCTGACTCACCTTTCACTCCCTAAACCCTCAAAACACACACACACACACACACACACACACACAAACACTGCCTCCCCTCTCGCCTCTGAAGCTTAACGAGGTGAAGCTCAGTGTTCGTTTGCCACAACATGCTGTCAAGGAGGATTTGGGCCAGCCTCGTAATGTCGGATGACACAGGTACACCAAGCCTGACTGAGACCTGACCCAGAAAAAGCTTGACTGAATGCTTGACTGACCAGTGGTTTCATGCATCAGCAAGCGAGGTCTCTTGCCATGTGAGGCATGGAGCAAGCCATCCATCCACCCGCACACACACACACACACACACAACAAACAAACAAACAGGAAGGCTAGCTATATGGCTGTTCAAACTTGTCACAATCCATGGAGTCAGTCGGCCTTAATATAGAGGCAGAAGCTGCGTCTCTACATTGAATCACGTCTGCTGTACTGTGTGTTGACATAAACAGTTTATACCATCTACAGTCACTATGATGTGCAGACCTACAGAAGCCATTTTTCTGAATTTACATCAAACACATGCTGTCATGTTGTCATGGGACTCGGTTACGCCTTATAATATGCATGAAGCAGTTCACTACTATATTGTACGAGCTTCTAGACTACCTCAATGTGAAGCCCCAAGCATTCAGTATGCCTTGTGGAAATACTGCATTTATTGCATCTGCGGAAATACTGCATTTTTTGCTTTTGCTCGAGATTGCTGGATGTGATCACTGGGGAGTTTTTAACAGGCAAACAGTCTTGCTTACCTCTCCATTGAAAAAGCAGAATATTGTTGCCACCAGCAGTCCCTGAAGAGAGGGGAGAGAAAACAGAGATGATTATGTGACTGTGAGGAGGATTTCTCTTGTTGGTCCTGACAGGCCTTTGTATTTTGCAATCTGAGAATAAAGTTCTGGTCGTGATGCAGACAGCATGCGTTGCCAACAAGTTGAGAAAAGCGCAACTCTTAGTTTTTGCTTTTACAAGTTCCTGATGACAGTGGTGAGAGGCTATAACTCCTACTAGTTTCAGTGTTATTTCTAAACATGCTATCAACACAAGGACATTCGTGCCTTTAGCAGACAATTTCACAAGAAGCCTTTTTTCAATTGGACGAGTCCCCACTAAAGCAAATTGGGGTTTTGGTGCCTTGCTCAAGGACACAACAGTGGCATCCAAACCCCACAATTTCCACACTATTAGCATGCTGGCCAGGTTCCGTAACTTCCAAACCTCCACCACCCACTGACATGATATGAATGTCTGAAAACATTTTCATCTCAGTCTCTTTTATTTTCCCTCAGTCCGTATGTCTGCCTTTACTTTCATTTTTTCTTCTTTCCTTATAATCGTGACTATCCTCACATGCACACAACCCCAAACAAGCACACACTATCCTCACACACACAAGACCCCAACCCCAAACACACACACAGGTATAGTGGATCAAATATATATGATAAGGTGTTCATCTGTCTATGATCTCTTTCTCCCTCTCTCTCTCTCTCTCTCTCTGTCTTTGTCTCTCTTTGTCTCTCTCTTTGTCTCTCTTTTGGGGAAATCCTTATTCTAAAATTATTTTAATTTTCTGTCCTTTATCAACTTATTATTTTTTTAACTTTTTACTCTTTCCTTTAATCTTATTTGTTTGTTTTCTTACTTTATTTTATCCACTATTTTTTCTGTCTTTGTAAAGCACATTAAACTGCCTACTTTGTGTATGAAATGTGCTACATAAATAAACTTGCCTTGCCTTGCCTTGCCTTTATCTTTATCCTCAGGCTCAAGTAGGAAAACAGTACCACTTGTCTAAAAACAATACAGTATGTGTATTACTATACCAATCTATCGTTTATGTATTCATTTTTTATTTTGTTTTTAGTGTCTTAAGAGATATTAACAACTCTTATGTTTATATATTTTTCTTTAGTCCACTTTTCGCTCACCTGGTTGTGCATGAACAGGTTGACAACGACGTCGTAGATCTCGCCGGCCAGCCGGTTCTGGGGCCGCCACAGGAAGATGACGAACTGGATCCCCAGCAGCGGCATCAGGATGAGGGTGGCCCGCACGGCCTTCATGTACATGTTGGACTCGGCCCGGTGGGTGTCCCTCAGCTTGGTCACCAGAACCCGCACGATGTTCAGCAGAAAGAACAGGTTTACCTGCAATGGGTTGGGCGAAAAGAGAAGTAGAAGAAGAAGAAGACAACAATGATCTATGACTGTCTTTACAAAACCCATTTATGCCCTGTGAGGCCCCCATTTGAACAGGGACATTCGCCAACTATAAATAACACACACCTGTATCTGGAAATGATTTACGAGGCCACAAACATGACTCCGGGAGAAATCCATAAAAGCAGGATCAGTCATTAAAAGCCCTCTTTCTCCCCGCATGCACACAAACTACAGGTCAAAGCCATTACAGATGCCACAAAAAGAATAATATGCTGGCTCTGCTCATGAGCAGTCTTGCATTGGTACTAGAGCACCTGATACAGACAATGCTTTTGGCGCAGTAGGCTTGGAAGAGAATGGAGTCTGACTCACCACCAGCGCTGCCACAATTGGTCCGTGCACCACATAAAGCAGATGGGTATCTAAGCTTACCCAGCAGCTAGACAGAAGGGGAGTTAAACACAAACAAACAAACAAACAAACAAACAAAGGTAAACACAAAGAGAGAGTTATTTTTAGCTCGGCACTCCATTCACCATGCTCGGCTTGTTCCAAGGAGGAGGCTGAGAGAGGCGACTCACTGATCATCAAAGTAATGCTTTCTGGCAATGGCAAGGATGACTGTAGGCACTAAGGGGAATCCTATTTGGAGAGACAAAGGGAAAAAGAGAAGGAGGATAGGGGAAGGGAGGCAGAGAGAAAGAAAGAAAGAAAGAGAGGAAAAACAATATCTTGTTAGAGTGTCACGTAAAGCATCAATGTCACAATGAGAGCCAGAAGACAGTTAGAAGTCACGAGTCGCCACCGACCACACAATGTTAAAAGAGCTGGCATGTCTCCCGGGTAAAAATCCAATTGTGAACGGCAAAGTCTGCACACGGCAGTCACACAACATGGCGCGGCCTCTAAAAACTGTCTCTCTGAAGAAGTTACTGCAGCCACACTGGTGGTTTAGCTGGGCCGCAAAAAAACTCTCTCATCAGCCTACTGGCGTTAAAAAAATAAAATAAAAAAATCTTGTTTCAGTGATCCGTGTTGGGATGGACTGAACTTATAAACGCTTCGCAACTTTTCCCCTTCCACCGCCTGGGATCCAGCCGCTTCAGCGCGGCAGCACTCCCCCGATGAAGAGAGTGATTAATCATTAGGGCCGTGCACAACATTTACGTTAGCCCCTTTATTTTTAGCGCCAGCCGTAAACACATGAGAACGGACAGCTCGCTTTTAAAAACCCAATGAGGCCTAACGGTCCAGCAGGCCATCCACAGATGTACCCTGGCTCGTCCACTGCTCATCCTCCTCCCACCCTCCTTCCCTCCCTCCTTCCCTACCCCACCCACCTGCACAGGATAAGCTGACTAATACAATGTCATTTCCCTGCATGTATTACATTTAGTGTAGTAACTTTATGTATGTGACGATAAAACTCCTAGGATCCTTGAATCCTCTCTCTTACCCTCCCCCTCTTTTTTTCTCTCTCTCTCTCTCCCTCTTCCATCTCTCCCTCTTTTTTTCTTTCTCTCTGACTCAGCTCACTTGCATGGGATGTGCTGACAAATAGAAACTCTTGAAGTCTTACATTTAGTGCAGTAACTTTATGTATGTGACAATAAAACTCCTAAGATCCTTCAATCTCTTCCCCTCCCTCTCCCTCTCTTTCTCTCTGACTCTCTCGCTTTCCGTCCTGTCAGAGCTGAGACTGATCCTGGCCAAGGTTATCGCAGTGGCATCTGTAATAGTGGCCCGTCAATGGCTGGTGACGCCGCCGCGCCTCTTATCTGTGAGGCGCCAGCGTCAGGCGGGCCGCCCGTGCAAACAGCGGGGGCAGGAAGGGGGCGTTTATGAGCGAGTTCCACCCCTGCGACCCCAATGGCTAATAACGCTGATTCATGTAAAGTTAAACAGCTGTGGCATAAACATGGGGAGGGGCCATTGACAGTGACCTTCACAACCGCCGATATCACTTTGCTACAGTGACACAGTGTGTGTGTGTGTGTGTGTGTGTGTGTGTGTGTGTCCGAGCTGATTTGGCTGTTTTGTTCTCATTAGTTTCCCTTTCCTTTTGTTGTAGTCCTGTGTGTTTGCTCTGTGTATGTGTGTGTGTGTGTGTGCGCGTGCATGTTTTTGTCTGTGCGTGTTATCTTTGTGTTTTTGTATTGTGTTTGAAAGTCTCTGGTTTTGTGTGTGTGTGTGTGTGTGTGTGTGTGTGTATGTGTGCATGGAAAAACGTGGTGCAGAGGTGTGGAGTCTTGTGTGGAGCATATTAGGCCGAGACAGACACAGAGGAGAATTGACTGACTTATGTTTCCATGATGAGCATCACGTCTGCTCATGATTGGGCAGCAGACATGACACATCACTCATGGCACTCAGTACCTTTACAACCCATCCCCATAAAAGCTATGTCACTGTGATTCATCTAAGCCAAGTGCGTGTGCGTGCGTGTGTGTGTGTGTGTGTGTGTGTGTGTGAGAGAGAGAGACTCACCCCATCCTAGGAGGAAGTACCAGTAGAGGTGTTGCTCCTCGGCGAACACAGCCACCACGATGAGGGTGTGCAGGTAGACTCCTTCGCACAGCATCCAGAAGTAGGTGCAACCCAGTATGTACCAGTGCAAACACTGCAGCATCTTGCAGGTCATCTACCAAGCCACAGAAACAGAGAGAGAGAAGGGGGGGGGGGGTTGTTAAAAGAAGGTGACTCCAAAGCCAGTTGACAATGATGCCACCTATGTTTTTACAGCTAGCCTTTTCCACCAGTGCATGATCACAGCTGGTTGCCAGATCCCAAGTTTATCGAATCCCCTTTCATTTCCATTCTTTCAATCCAAAAAGCTGCTTTACGGGAATATTATTCTCACGGTGCGTTGACCTGTTTTGGTGGCAACGCTTGTTTACTTCTGTAGAACACTGAGCAACCTGCTTGTTGAGACATTGGGGAGGGGGGACCGGGTTCAATTCCCAGCAGGCATATCTGTACCACTTGTGTCCCAGAGCAGGCGGCCGTCTGTAAACACTGCTGAATAAGACAGAGGGGGGCCAAATGAATCAGATTCACCACCTTTCTACCGAAGACCTCCCTGCTCCGGGACCCTGCTGAAGGTCATAAACACCACAACTATTTACTTCACGGTGCTAGATATTTATATTTTTTTTATTATATATTAAAATTATATTATTTATTTATTTAGCATTTATACATTGTTTATTTTTTTTGGTTCTGTCAGCTGGCTCCTGGTGGTCCAGAAGTAGGATTAGAGCATAAGTGAGTCATGTCTGAAAATTGAAAGATGGCAGGGCGAGATAACGGCCAGGACAAAACGCTTGTGGGAAGGACAAGTACAGTGGTCGCGTTTTTTTTTTTTTTTTTTCTGGGGTGGTGGGAGAAATTGGAATGGAGTTTATTTTTCAGACAGGGCTGCGTTTTATTGAGTCTGCATTTATTTGAGTCTGTATATCTCAAGAGAGGTAGCAGAGGTCAGAGAGATTTGGTATAAAAAAAATAAATAAATAAAATGGAAAAAAAAAAAAACCCACTCCAGAATAGTCTTTCATCTCCACGCTTACCACTAAAAAGAATACTGCCACCCATCCAGACGATGAAGAACCTGCAGTAAGTGTATGTTGTGTAGTTGTGTGAGAGTGTGTGTGTGTGTGGGTGTGTGTGGGTGGGTGGTTGTGGAAACACCCTGTTCTGTATGAGTGACCAAAGAGCTATCAGGAACCATGAACATGAGGCATGGTCTTAGCCCCGTTCACATAAAAGTCTGAATTAACTGCTAAAACATGTGAAAACAAATCCCAAAACAAATGAGAGCAAATCCCACAGCATATGTTGTCAAATAGCACAAAGCAAGTGTTGTTCAATTGTGGTTCCCAAAAAGCACTCGACACAATTGCATTTGATCTTATTTTTGATAAACTCCAATCATCTTTTATGTCTCCTTTGAAATCCTATTTGAACAGAGAAACATGTGTGCTCATGTTTGTGTATGTGTGTGTGTGTGTGTGCGCTTGAGTGAGGGTGTGTCTATGTACTGTATGAGTTTGTATTTGTGTGTGTACTTGCTTTGCGTGTGTGTGTGTGTGTGTGAGGGTGTGTCTGTCTGTTTTTCTATTGTGTGCTTGCTTGCTTGTGTGTGTGTGTGTGTGTGTGTGTGTGTTTGAGTAAGTGCAGTTTTTGTGCTGGGGCTCGTGATGTGTGATGTGCGACACTGCTTGCTGCCTGGTTGCCTGGCAGGCGCTTGTGTTTCACCTGCTCAAGAGGCTGTGTAGTGATTTAATGAGGGGTTGTGGTGGTGAGTATTAGTCTACTGTACCCAAGGCCAGGTTACCCTGACCCGCCATACCCCGCCCAACCCCCACACGAACTCCAGCCCTCATTAGGGCAGACAGTCGCACACCGTACAATTCCCAACAAGCTCACCATTAACACATTTTCCCCCATCTCATTCTTTTATTTGGCTTGTTTGTTTGTTTACCACTAGGATAGACAACCAGGGGGGTATTCCATCAAAGTCGCTAATGATAGCGGCTAAACTAGTCTCAACTTTGACATGCGGCTCAACCCATTCCACTAACATTTCAGCCGCGCTTCATCACAGTTAACTCCAACCAGGCTTATCTAACCTTGTCTTACGCGCATGTACCTTGTACAAAGAAAGCCCGGAACAGGCGAAAGTTGAAAATGCGATCATGTCGAAGATGGACAGTAAAAGTAGGGTTTATTTTTTCAACAGCTATGAACAAAAGCTCCTTGTGGAGCTATACAAAGACTACACAAGCGCTATTAAGTAGAGGAAATACTTTAGCGATAGCCAATTCAAAAAATGACACGTGGCAAATTGACAAGTTTAAGATTTGATGCAGGAGACGGTGACTTGCCAGTGGGGGAGAGGATAAGTTACAGTTGTCGACTCGAGAGACCCGTGTTCGAGGCTATGCGTCTGCCCCAGATGAAAGCAGTGTAATATGAAAGTTTCCCTCTTGTGAAAATGCATGTGTTTTTAAATAAAGGTGTACTCCAAGTTTATTGATTGATAGAGTTGTCACATAAGGTAATTTTCTGAGCCAAGTAATGTGTGCAAGAAGAGATATAAAAATGTGTCAAAACTTGTGCACAGCATTCAGAAGTAGGCCTATGTCAATTGTAGCCAACCTATTTTAGGCTTAGTTGATCTGTACCCGTCCATAATGATATGAATAATGATGGGCTAAATTTCACACATGTAATGCTGCGAATGCAAGCTATAGGTTATTTGGGGAAAATAAAAAATAATAGCCGCCGTTTTTCCTCTCTTCCTAATGTGAATAGTCTTCGCGATATGTGAGCCTCGTAACCGGGACGCTTAAATAAACCTGAAAATTAATGTGGGAAAGTTAATCAGGGCGGTGGTGGCGCAGGTGGTAGAGGAGCCGTTTGGTGACTGCAAGGTTGCAGGTTCGAGCCCCACTCTACCTTACCCTCCTGCTCCTGGTGGCAGGCTGGAGCCTTGCATGGTAATCCCCTCCACTGGTGAGTGATTGGGTGAATGCCATAGCAGGTGGATCTCCTGACTGCGCATCACTGTGGGATAGCTAGAAACGTAATTTCGATTCCTCTGTATGTCCAGTATATGTAGAGAATTGACAATAAAGAGACTTAACTTAATGTGCCACAGAGCTGGTTAGTTCAGAAGCATTTGTTACTCCAGCAACTCAGCCAAGATTAGCGTTAGCGGGAGAAATGGAACCAAACTCTCTCTAAAATTAGTGAGGTTTACCAAAGTAAGCCAGGATTTGTGGTTAGCTTGCTTGATGGAATACCCCTCAGCTCTCTTTGCTCATTTGTGAGTTGTTTATTTGTGTCTGTGTTCATGTTCATTCCCAATGAATACAGCCACCGCCGGTTGAGAATGTAGTCACCGGTGGTTTTGTCTGAAAGCAATACACCACCATCTGGATGTGCAAGTCAAACAATGCTGCAGATTTTACTGCCTCGTAAAAGAGAGCTACTCAAATATTGTATAATGTGACCTACTCGTGTGCATCCTGTCTGTCAACCACATCAATCAGGATAACTTTCTCTGAGAAAAAAAAGCCACTGAAGCCATTTTTTTATCTACCTGTGCAAGCTTGTTCCATTCTTATCCATCAACCTTTGATATACTGCACAAAAATGATCCGGCGAAATATGGTCTGATCATACAAATGACCTATATATCCAACTGGATAAAAGTGTAGCCTAATGCTTTCTCTGTAATCTTTAAATGCAGCACATAAGACATGCAGCTAATATTGTTACTGCTGCCACGAGGACAGTGAGCTGATGAGAGAATTTTCATTTTTGGATGAAGTGTCCTTCGAGAACATAAATCACCCTCTGTATTTTCTCCCTGGATTCTGCCCCAGTATTAGGGACGTGTTTATGTCTGTCTACTAGGGACTCAATCACACAGATTGAGGAAAGCGGAGGAAGACAGTGAATGAGAGAGAGAGAGAGAGAGAGAGGGAAAGAGAGAAAGAGTAAGAGAGAAAAAAAACAAGAGAAAGAAGAGCAAGAAAATGAAGAAATAGTCTGATGGGTAGAGCAGACACATATCCATAAATGTCACCTCGGAGATCTGGAGCCAGACTACCACCAGCAGTGAAGGTTTGCAAAGCTTTCAAAAAAAAAAAAAAAAAAAAAAAAAACAACATCGGGTGCAGACACGACCACCACGCTAATAAAAACTATTGATCAAGTTGAATTGACTTTATGAGCCGTTCTTATTCAGTCGAATTACCAGCTGGGAATGAATAGGGGACATTCTGCATTTCTGCTATTTCTAATCCCATTTGGAAACGATTACTGTAGCTTACTGTAGGTAATAAAAACAAAGACTTACGAAACTTAACAAAACTTAACGAAACATTGATTCAATCTCAGCCATGGTCCTTTTCATCTAGCTCTGGAATCCATTTCTGGCTCCCAAAAATAATTCATCTTCTGTAGCTTGGCTATATCATAAAAGAAAAAAAACACACACACACACACACACACACACACAGAGAATACACTGGCAGGGTCCGTTTCCAGTGTTTGTGCTGATACATCTCTATTTGATTATTTTCCACCGCAGCCAGTCCTTTTCCGGCCATCTTGCAGAAAGGCGGAATGATGGATCTGAGTGAAGACAGAAGTCCGACTGTGCCAGAGGGATTAAGGCAACGCGAGGAACGTGACGGTATCAGCGCGAGAGGTAAAAAAGGAATGATGGGATCAGGTCGGACTGGAATTTTTTTGGTTTTGTTTTATTTATAAATGCCAAGTAGCACCGCATGCAATCTAATTATATGATGCAAAAGAGGGGTGTATCTCATTTGTTTCTTATTCATGTGCTTTACCTTACACATTTACACTTTAGCCCCGAGGATGAGTTGAAGCAATGATGAATAAGGTGTCGTTAAAATGCATAGCAAGCAGAATCTCATCACCAACTAGGTGGGCTGATAGGCAAATATAAACAAACACACACACACACACACACACACACACACACTTATATAACATATCTGTCTCTCATAGAAACATAATGAGACAGACAGAGACAGATAGATAGATAGATAGATAGATAGATAGATTGATAGATAGATAGATAGATAGTTTAACATTATCAGCATTTTGTTTCATCATTTTGTTAAAAGTCAAGTTAAAAGTTTGGGAAAAGGGAGGAAATTGTGCTTTTAGAAAACATCGGGACAAGCTGAGGCAGTTAAACTCGCATTCCACGCCGACAGATTTATAATTCCATGTCAGACTTGGAAGACAGTTCTTCTCCACCTCCGAAACCATATGGTACTCTCCTAAAATATGTCCAATGTTCCCCAAATGTTTGGAGACTCTACTGCAGCTCTAGAGTTACACCTCCAATACAGTGTGCATTCATATCATACCAATTCAATCAGACTGGTAAATGGTAAATTCAATGCTTTTATATCGGTATCGCGCAGGCTTGTATACTAGTCTCCTGGACTGTGAAGCTTGTATACCAGCATCTTAGACTGTGCTGCTTTCATATCGATATCTTGATTTAGGATATGCCGATGAAGGCTCTGTCTCTGCCATCCCTGGCTACTACTTCTTCCCGAGTGAATCATGGAGGAGGCCGTGTCTGCCGATCTGGGGGCGTTTTAAAAGCATGGGAACAGCTGGAGATCTGTATCCCATCCGAGAGCAAGTGAAAGCTGCAAAGATACCCCCGGCATCAGCGCTGGTCCAGTTTCTCTTTCCTGACGAGCAACATGACCCAAAAGCACCTCTCTTAGCTTTGGAAGGCATATGAGGAGGGGAAACTCAATCCGAGCTGGAATTCGGTCTCTCGTTCAGAATGCCCTGCTTTTAACTGAGCCAGCATAGAAAACACTGGACCACATATCCAGTGACATTGTCCAAACGGTAAATAATATCTGTGAGCACTCCTTCAGTAGCCTTGGATATATACTGATAACTTGAAATGAAAAATCCAGAAGGAAGTCTTTAAAGAGTATGACAAATCTATGTCTGAACCATGCACTATTATTATCATAATATTATCTCACCGAACAGTAAGTTTGTTGGTGTCATTCTGGAAAGCCATCTATAAATCAGTTCCCTGGGAAAACAGTAGCCATTATCTATGACTAAACGCTAACACATAAAAAGTAAGGTGGGGATAATTTACGGAAATCGGGGCAACTCACAGGATATTGCTCCATCACTTTGGGATTGTTGACCACGCATATGAAATAGATGATGGTGATGGTTGAGTTGAGCACATAGGAACTGAAGAGGTTCTTGTGCAGTGTAATTCGCTGGCAGCTTAGACTCCTAAGAGAGAAAGAGAGAGGGAGAAATAGAGATAGAGAGAGAGAGACAAAAATAGGTGAGAGAGATGTTATGACAGTGTATGACAACCTATGTGTCAAAATAAATGCTGGGTTTTGTGGACAATTTGCAAAGAATCCTTTACACTGCGGGAAACAGCAGAGTGAGAACTTGATGACTTTCTGGAACTAATTGAAAGAAATCCATCAGCAGGACAACAGCGTATCATAGGTTGACATGTAAACTGTGTTACCCTTTCAAATATTTATTGATTGCACCGATGGAAAAGTTCACCGTTATTGAAAATAAATCTTCAACGACGGACGATCTCACCACTGCGGCTAATCAAAATATTTTGTGTCACATTAGAGATATTGATTGTTGCATCTGACAATGAAATCCTGTTTATTTATAGTATCTCGCCTCATCCTGAGACTTTGCATCGACTCGAGAGGCTTTGGTGCAGCAAACAGAACGATAAATAACAAACTGGACAGAATGAGTCTGGCTCAAACTACCATAATGACATTATCAGACACAAACATCTCAGACCAGCGAGGACACAGCGAGAGAGAGAGAGAGAGAGAGAGAGAGAGAGAGAGAGAGAGAGAGGGTCCTTAAATAATATCCCTAAATCTGATTCATAAAAACCAAAGGCCATGGGCAATTTTCCTCAAAGAACTCATAATCCTACACTTATTTTTTTATCCTGTATTAGAGGGTGAGATTAAAAACAGTGAACTAGAGGTTGGGCCAAAATAATATGAACCAAAATAATTTTATAGAGACAGTGTATTTCAGGTGATCATGACATGTTGTTTAAAACTTCATAATTAATTCAAAAATCATTAATATATCATGTGTATATGAATACTGCATGTGGAATATGTAACAACTACAGAAAATTAAATATTAAACTAAATTTAGTTTACAACTAACCATGTGTGTCATTTTAATACATGCAAATCATAACAATAAGCATAATTGTTATCTTGATTTTTTTTTAGTTTCTGTATGCATCTCTTTAGGTTGTGATAGACACACACACACACACACACGTTTTTAAAAAACAGACACAATAAAGGCTCCAAATAATAATGTATTTTTTTCACCACTACACCCTAACAAAGGCTATCGTTTTTCTTGTCTTTCAGGCCATGTTTAACTGGTGCCATAAATAAGGAAAGAAAATCCCAGCTGTATACTGTCTCGAACCTCAGCAAACCACATCTGGATAGAGTTAGATTTCAAATTTAAACCTAGGCCAATTAAGGAGACTCAGAATCACGCCATTGTCATAAAAGTATGCACTTCAGAGACCAATTGCTGTTGCCCAGCAATGTGTTTGGGAATCATGAGCAGAACTTGTTTTCCCCACAACACAGCATATTGGATATCAGTGGAAAATAACGTCAGACAAATGGAGTGAATTTATTTTTTACACCATCCTTGGATTTAAGGTCTAGTGGGCTGCGCAGAGGTACACCTGTACTGTGCGTCTGAGTTGTATATTTATGAGCTGCTACAAAATGGTCGCCGATTACAAAATCTGTTGTGAGATTCTGAAGACTTAACGTCTGGCCCACAGGCACGGCAGTTACTCCAGCCACTGGATTTTAGTAGTCTTAGAATCTAACTCAATATAGGCCATACAGGCCAAAACTCAATATGTAGCACACAAAGAGTGTACAGGTCTAATGCTGTTCTTCGTTTTTGAATGTTTAGGACAGGGAGAGTACTACACGACTACATTAGATAAAAACAGGGACCCAAATACTTTCTAATGAGCCGAACTGCTTGACTACCTCCTAAAGCCCCGCCCCCCCTCAAGAACACGACAGATCCCTGCCTGAGCGCCCTGCCACCAGAGGGTCGCCGGTTCGAATCCATACCTCCCTGAGCGCATACTGTGGTTGTGTCCCTGGGCAAGACACTTAACCCACATTGTCTATGTATGAGTGAATGTGGTGGTCGTAGGGGCCGCAAAATGGCAGCCACGCTTCCGTCAGACTGCCCCAGGGCAGCTGTGGCTACACAAGCAGTAGCTTACCACCACCGGTGTGACTGTAGAATGAATAAATAATGCAATTGTAAAGCGTCTTTGGGTGTCTTGAAAAGCGCTATATAAGTGGTATGCAAAAAAAAAAAAAAAGAATGTCTGAATGTGCCAGCAAGACTCTCATTAGTGTTGATGTGATTGACCTTCACACACATACACACACACACAAACACACACTCTCTCTTTCTTTCTCTCTCTCTCTTTGCAACTGATGTTTACAGCCCACTTCTTCCACCTCCCTCTTCCTTATTTTTGCAATTAGACACCCCCTCAGATAAACATGTTTATGGTGATCAAAGGCCGGGGAGCACTAGTATATGCAGCCGAATGGGTCTTTCCGAACATCTCCAATCTTAGCCAGTCATTAGACAGAACCGTGAAATACCTTGAGCCTAGGGAAGTGTTGCCGAGGAAGGACACTGATGGTTTTCTAAAGGCTGAACTAAGCTGGCGTGAAATGGAGGAAACAGAAACCTGTCATCCACGCCACTTCGAAAGGGCTGTCAAAGTTCACACCAGAGCAGCCAATTTTTTTTTCTTCCTCATAGACACCGCTGGATTACCAGGCACTGGATGGACGGACAAATCTACAGCCAATTTAGACAGGCAAAGTAACCAGTTCAAATATACAGAACATGCCATTTAAAATACGTGTTGGAAACACTTTCACGAATATGCAAAATATGCAGTCTCCTTAGCTTCCAGCAGATACAGCAATATCGGAAAAAAGCTCTCACTGCCATTAGAAAATGTATTGATCAGAGTTGTATACATTCTATCATAAATGTAATTTCAAGTTAACTTTGAGAGGTGCCAAATGGAAATCATTGCAGCTGTGCAAAAAAGTAATCACCACAAGTAGAAACCATAACGTGGCAAAAATAATTATCTCCCTGCCTTGCCGATTAGATTTCATTTCCACAGGTGTGTGTGTGTGTGTTTGTGTGTGTGTTTGTGTTTGTGTGTGGACGTCACCGCCACTGGTGCCTAAAACAAAACGACTATCCATCTTTTCAATTCAATTTCAATTGGGTGGGGGTGATGAATGACACGAGTTAATGCACAGCAGTAAATCACAATTCTCTGAAGCCAGTTAGATGGAGCAGGAGCTTTGGCACATTGAATAAAACGCTTCTCGGCCGACACACCCCACCACCACCACCACCACCGCTACCTCTACCTCGGCCTCAGTCATCATCTCCTCCTTCCGATCCTTTGCCTCCCAATGACAACAAATCAGCCATCAGTTGCATAATTCTGAGAGACAGATCAAGAGATAGGAGTATTGTCCTTGTGATGACAACATCAAGTCACCAGCCAAAGCAATGAAAGTTGCATGAGACGCGCCAGGCTGGCCATAACTTTTTTATGACTTCTGATCTAAACAAACAGAAATAACACACACACACACTCTCCCTCTCTCTCTCTAAACGAGACAGGCTCACAACGAGGCCTACAGGTCCTCTCTTTGCATTATTCAGTGGTAGCTGTGGAGAACTGCTCCATGTTTTCTGGGAAATGAAACATAAACATTCACCTGAAGTAGAAAAATATGGCCAAGGAGATCAGGAGAGACACCACGGAGAGAGAATGGCCCACAACCGCTATGTAGTACAGGACATACACCATCTGAAAAAAAACACAAACAACATGAAATCTTCAGCATTATGAGCCAGTGGAGCTCGACACAGAAACACTATGTTGTATTTGCACATAAACGTAGCACTATTGGGCAAATTTAACCACGGTTAACACACTCAAATCAAGCGAAGAGACAAATCCACTACAGAGGTAGTCAGATGAGAGTCAGATGTTTTCCTGTGAAAAACACACCACAATCACCTCCTCCAATTCTCCATAAACCCTCTGATCAAGTTACAACTGAAAAGTTGACTTTTATTTAGAGGACACCTTTTTCCTGTTTGTTTCAGTCGAACAAACTGAAATGCGTACCTGCAGGTAAAATCAGTCTCAGGTGATTGATGTCAGGGTCAACACACATTCTTAGCAGCAAATTGCCTTTGTGATGTGGTGATTAGTAGTTATAGACCCCTTTACAAGCATTGAATCCACATTTGTGATTTGTAATTAGATGCAGGATGTAATAACTGTAACAATATGTAACATGGCAGCAGATATGAGCCGGGTGATTTTAGTTCAATTAGACATTGGGTTCAGTTTAGGAATGCAAGCACTTAACAAGCTGCACTGGCGAGTTTGGTAAAAAATGAACAGTGATTAGAAGCAAACAGGTGGCCTCAACAGCTGTGCATTCCAAGCTGCTTGTTATTACAAAATTATTAATGATCATTAGTACTGCAGATGATATTTCCAGCTGATTAGGTAAGGGACTTTCAAATTCCACTCACAATTTCCTTCTGTGCCTCATTACAAAAGAAACCTATAACACCTCTTCTCTTTGATCTATAGTATTTTGGCAGTTAAAAAGTTGATGAGCGGGATCTCTGTTGGCAGAGTGAAAGTGGAATAAGGAACAAGCATTTACATGGACTAGATTTTAAAGTAGGACAATCTGAGTGGTGATGTAACAGTATTTACTAATATCACTGCCAAACTGAGAGAACGCATACTACAAAAGTCACTAGGGTCTGGAAAGACGAAGAATGAAAAAGCCACACCAATGAATTACAATTTTCTAAGGTCTAAAACTATAATATGCAGCACTTTAAGAACAATGCACATTGCTGCAATTCTGCAGATTGCTGAAAAGAAATTAATATCTATTTAAACTCATGACACACTATTTGAACCTGTGAGTTATTCATACATGTGAACACACATACATACTGTTCATATATATTCACATGGTCTAAGTTCCTTTTTTAACATATCGGTTTGTGTAGTCAATCACAAGAGGTGACGATATTCTAAGCATGTAGTAGGGCTCCATGCCCACCAAGTTTTATTAACATCATATGTTGGTGTACCTGAAACAGTCATTACAAAACAGTCCATTTGATAACTCATTGTTTGTCAAGAGGTTGTGCTAAACTTCACAAAGGTGGTTGGGAGCTCATTAGACACATCTTGCGACATACTGTATGGACCAGAAATTTTTTTTTGGCCAAAGCATTACAGCACAGGGGGTTGTTGGGGGAGCTGTCCATGGGGGCCAAATAGCTTAGAGAATGTGAAGTACTACTGTATGTCCAGGGAGTTTAAATGATGCAGAGAATATCCTGAGAATCCCTGATGGTAATTGCTGCAAAATTTTCTGTTTTGTGTATCAATCTGATACGTGGTGCTACGTCCAATATGAGAGGTTGAAGACTTGTTGGATGCAACTCACAGACAAGTGCTATTGTTCTGGTTGTTCTGTGAAAACTGTGTCTGATCACCATCCTCCAACCCCAACCCCCTCATCTAATAGACTATGGGTTTGGCATATGTAGCTATTAGAGATCTGTTACATCCTCAATGTAGGGTTTAGTGACGTGAACAGAAAGGAAGGCACAACAACCAAGGAATTAAATTTTATGAATGAAGTATTTATTACTATGCAGAATATAATAAGCAAGTAAAGAATTGTTATTAAGTACTATGAGAAGAAGCAGCTCGTAAAAAAAAAAAAAAAACAAGGCATCAGGCCACAGGCCTCCTCTCAGGCTCTCACCCTGAGAGTTATGGGAAAGATGGCAACTGCCTGAGCAGGAGTGCCAGGCGTTGGCCCAGACAGTGTGTAAAAAGCTTGGGGGCAAGGGCGGCAGCAACAAATAGGTGGCTCTCCCCAAGTGCACCCCCAGTGGTCACATGGGGTGGCACCCAATTGTGCCCGAGAACCAATTGCACACCAAGGGAGTGTCTGAAGAGATAGACAAGACAAAACAAAACACGCATAAACAACATGCGAAGCAAAAAAAGAACAAGCGGGCCCCCAGGACCGAAAGCTAGTTACGAGTTAACGACTTAAAACTCACGAGGATCTACATGCCCAATGTGTTTCACAATGCCTGATGTTTCAGTGTCCTAAGGACAGACAACCAAACGTCACAAAAAAATCTGTAAATGAGTGTATCATTATTATATTGTAATTTCAAGTTACAAATAAGGCAAATAGCATGTATGATAAGCATGTTATAATAACCCACTGATGTGCTACACTTGACCTAACTGACTAATCAGTGCTCCTAAATTTAGAGCAATCTCTTTCAGCTATTATGCTCATGATTATATTGCTCATCTTTTCCATGGGTATTTGAAAGGATATCTTCAGTGGTTTTGGCAGTAACTAAACAAAGACTAACAGGAAAATTGAATGTGCGTAATCATAAAATGCTACTGCAGTTTTGTAAAATTCTGTTCCATGCACATCCACAAAAAATAGGTAGGCCTATTTTCATGATTTTCGTGATGTGATGATTATGTGATTTTGTTAGCAGCTTTAAGCTATATACAGCCGTAAGGTATTTTCATGATGTGGATGATTATGTCATTTTTTAGCAGCTGTATTCAGCAGAGGTATGAAAAAAAACTTAGTAAAATAAGATGTATATAATACTATGTATATCTGTAGTTAAATAGTACTATAATGTACAATGTATCATGTTCTGTGACATCAATGATGAGAAAATGAATGCATTTTAATTCTCAGGGTAATCTAAAACATGAGCTCTATGTTCTAACAACCACATAGTATTCTATCCTATGTCCATAGAAAAATGTCTTTTTTTATGCATGGCTTATCTATAAAATATACAGTCATTCCTGAATCTCATAATGCATGTTCTGTAGGTAATAGGTATAGTTCAATCCTTCAATCAGTGTTTTGTTGATCTTTGGGTCTGAA
>JAGFZM010004853.1:8726-42200 GCA_017657215.1 Limnothrissa miodon | reverse complement strand
TTACTTCACGGGTTTAACACGATAAGTTCTCTTTATTACACTAACTTGATCTGCTTTGCCGAGAAAACCACTTACAAAACTTACTGCTTAAAATTTATTAGGATGGCTATATAAAGACCTCATGTTAGACACACTGCACTATCATGGTGAGTGAGTGACATACATGAATAAAAATGTAATTCACCAAAACACATTTTAAATATCAAAAGTACTAAACCTGTGTATTAAAATTGTTAAATCTTTGAACTTTTACCATACTGTTCTGTTTGTGTTAGAAAACATTTTGCTTTTTGGCTAATAACAGCGGCAAGTGCATGATGGGAAAAAATCATAATCAAAATGCCACTGAAGACGTGTGCGCTTGTGTGTGGATTGATATTCAACAAATTCAACATTGTTAATCAAAGTAGAAGTGAGAAGAAGCCAAAAGGAGAAGGGAAGAAAATCAACGCACAAAGTTGGATTATTTTACGTTGTGTCATCTGGAATTGATAATTGTGGTGAGTTAGTTAACTGCAATGCTACTTATAAAGTTTTTGTTAGCTATAGTGCGCTGTTAGCCCAGCAGACAGATTCCACTCAGGCTAGCTCATGAGTTCAAATGTTAGGATATTTTAACAGACCACCTTATTCTGACTGAGATGGTATACTATTAAAACAGTGTGTAAGTGGCCCATCTGCTGTTATTTTTCATTAAACGTGTTGTATCAGAGAAAGTGCTGTTGCAGGCTACTGTCTGTTGTTGATGTTCTGCATGGAGTGGCGCGAGGTAATGCGCTTTTTAACTTTCAGTGTGGCTTAGGAATCAGGTAGCCTACTACTACATCATTAGCCTACCTTGAAGCAAGAACTGTCAGTGTGCAGAAAGTGGTAAAAAAGTCAGAAGAGGCTAGGCGTGTGCGGATTAAGCATCTTGTGTGCGTAAGGCTGGATGAAATTTACATGGCATTGTCGCCTGCGTCTTTATGCCTCAAAACAATGGTCTTGGTGTTATTAGAAAGAAACCTGTTTGGGTGTCATGCTAATTCTAGTTATGGAATTGTTGCAGTTTTGCGTATGCCGGAGCACCATTGTTCACGTGATATTAAAACAAAACATAGCCTATTGTACTATTTGTTAGATGCACTGTCTATACATGGATTTCACAGCAACTCAACGCCGTTGCACGGCGCAAGACCAGGACAGAAAGCAGCATATTTTTGTATTGAAACTGGGGAGGAAAGCAATATTACAAGTTGTTGTGTAGTGAACTGTGCAAACAGAGTTGGATATGGCATCAAAATGTTAAACATACGGGAGAGGCATCCGTTTCAAGTAGCTTGCATCTTTAATGTAAAATACGTAGACAAAGGCTCAGATATGTAAAACTATGTTTGGGTATATGTTGAGTGGGTGTGTGCAGGTGTTCTTGGTTACAGAAGGGGGATTAGTAGACTAACAACAGGTAATAAACAGTAGGCTACATTTAAACGTGATTTTCTCACGGTTATTCTATTACGATAGATGGCTTTCTGTCCCGGGTTTGCGTGCGCAGGCGAAATGCCAAGCCACCACGTTTCTTACGCATTTAGTGTTTGTCACTTCAACATTGTGACAGTCATACGCCGTTGAATGTAAATTGACCTAAACAACCGTTTTGTTTGCTTATATGTTTAAGATAATGTAGATAGACTATGCAATTTTCTTAATGGACTGAATCGTGTTGCTGCCCTTTGACCATGACGAAGGGGGATTCCATCAGTAAAACAGCGATTTGGAATCCGAAGGACAGATGGGCTGTTTGGTCTCCAAAAACGTAATAGCGTGTCATAGGTCAGTAGGAAGTAGCCTATCATAACGTGAATTATGATAAATAATAACTAAATCTTAAATTAGGGTCCATGAGAAAATTGTGCTGTATTGGGGCTGATTTTAATATAGCCTACAGCCTGCACATTTCGGATAGTCTATGCGTCACTTAAACAGTCACGAGAGATGTGTAATGTTTGAAAGTATTCAATGTAAAGTAGCATAACTGTACTGTAAACATAAACTAAGTAAGATGGCACGTGTAATCCATTCTCTAGGATATTATATCTACACAATAATACGTGGTGATGCTACCTTGTACTTGCGCATAGGCTATTTGGACACCTACGCACAGCAAAACAGCGCAACCCTGGTCATGATACTTTTACAGCGAGTGTGAAGTTAATAGGGCAACTCACTGCCTCCGTTTTTACTCACTAACTGTTTCTATCCATTGAAATAAATCGCCCTGTATTTATTCCAAACATGCATGGCCATTAATCTATAGCTTTTGGCCATTACATAGCCTATGTAGGCAACAGGCGGACTTTTTGGCCCCCCCACCACGCGAATCATTCCGGCGCCCCTGCCCGTCACATTGTGTAATAAAGAGGGTTAACATGCGTCTCATATTGTCGCCTATAGACTAAAATTAAATCTATAACCTAAACTACCATTAGCTAAATTGATCATTTATGTATTTTCTTCTAGCGCAACTAAATAAGGCATAATTTATCATTAGAAAATTTACATATGAGAATATTTTCTGACCAATTTGGTGAATTGACCTACTTTCTATGCTCTGATAAAAATATAGATATCTCTAAATTGGTTGCACGTGAGCCTGTCATTCAAATTGGTTCAACTTCAACAAGTAGCTATCCAGTCCTTAAATCACGAAAGTGCACGACCCAAAAAAATTATCCTTACAGCCTTTGCTGTATTTGCATATTTTCGTGAAAAGATGTCAGCAATATGTTTTTCTTACCGCTATGTAGAAGGCATACTATGTAGAACTTGCAATGTTCTGCCTAACCAGTTTAACTGAGGTTGGATGCTGCGTGTCTCCCCTCTCTTCTTACAATGCCACTCTGTTAAAGCCGCCCAATTCTAGCAGTTGAATCAGACCAGAAAGCCACCAGGAAGTGTCTTTCAAGAACAGGCTATAAAACAGCGTTATGTTGTGTTTCTGCGAAGAGCAGATTCACACAACTAGCCTAAGTCTAAGTGATGTGATGCTAAGGGTCTTTTGACATTTGAAATTTCTGCTGATTATTAGCAGGGTGACAAAATGGCTTAATCCAACAGCCTTAGTGCTACAGAAATAGAGAACTAGACTATGAAATGTTGTGGGGAGGAGGGAGGGTGCTGTGTGTGAGTGTCTGTCTCTCTCTGTGTGTGTGTGTACATCGCCCTTTCCGGCAGTCTCCCTGTCATCCTGTTCAGAAGGCCACGAATCCCAAAAGGCTGGTAAGCATTATATCTTGAGAGGTAAAGTGTGTGTGTGTGTGTGTGTGAAAGAGAGAGAGAAGTGGTGAGTGTATGTTGGTTAAAGGTACAATGTGTAGCATTTTTAGCTGTTCATAATCTAGTCTATGTTACCCCATCACAAATATGTGCTTTTTCATGAATATTTACCACCACCATCAATTTCAAATATTCTAAATGGTCGATTTACATAGGCATGAATGGGTGGTGTCACTGTTGCTCCATAGTCATTCGCCATCTTGAAATACAATAGCAGGTAAGGGACATAATACACCGGCTTTGGCTTCGCTATTCGTGAAAACAAGGCGGATCACACACTCAAAATCCGAATTTCAGGAAAAGGAGTCTTCTTCTCCTCCCAAAAAAGAAAAAGGATATTGAAAAAAGCAAGACCAGTGACATCGGACAAAAGAGAACATCGGAGCTGCTAACCTAACGTTAGATGTGAATAGCATGAATTATGAATGCATGCAAGATGAAGGAACAAGATTAAAAGAGACGCCGAGTTTGCTTGCTTCCTTCTGGACAGGCAGATTATGTCTGAATTCAAAGTGTTTCATTGCACGATCGTCTAGTGGGTGTATGCTTTCCATTGTGTAACTTCAATTGAAAACATTTGACAACTAGGCTATATGGCTGAAGCTAACGTTTGTTCTTCCCAATGTTTGGGATGTTATAATGTTGACTGGGTAGATTTACCTTCAATGAATAACAGTACCATAAGTGCTATTTATTTTATTTATTATTACTTTATTTTATTTTGATTTCATTTATTATATGTCTTTATTATATATATCCCCTGGCATGTCTAATATTTTGTACACACAAGGTGTTTGTAGTTGATGTGTACTTTGTACTTGCAAAAGATCTGTAATAATAATAATAATAATAATAATATATATAATTTATTAATTTAGCTTCATCTAAGCTATTTTACATAGCCCAATTTCATAGCCCCTCTGTTTGACTAGCTACAGGTTTTGTAACAAACCGGTAGAAACCGTCTATTCCCTCATTAGGCTAACCCTTATTTTTTCACGAAGTGGCATGATTAGTGTTATAATTTTAGTGTTATAATTTTAATTTTATACTATGAAATGGCATGCTATTATATTCCACTCTGCACTTGAATGTGAGTAAGCTGTGCGCTAGTTGTAATAGTTAAGACGTTATAACCAGTGTTGGGAAAGTTACTTTGGAAATGTAATGTGTTACAGTTACAAGTTACTCTATCTAAAATGTAATAGTAGTGTAACTATTTTGATTACTTTAACAAAGTAATGTAACTAATTACATTTGATTACTTTTTAATTACTTTCCCACATTTTGAATGAATTTTGTCAGCTTTCAATCATTTCCAGTTTTTAAAACCATGGATTACCCTTTAAGTATTAATCAACACTACAAGATCCCTACAAACTCCTTAGACTTCAGTGCATTAACTAGAAGTTGTCTAATTTGTGTGATTGCTAGCTCATTTTTACTTTCTGCAATGGGCTAGAACAGGGATGGCCAACCGGCGGTCCTGGACTGCACGCGGCTCTTTGCTTGGTCTCTTGTGGCTCTTGCATTCATATTGAAGTTTTTGTTTGTGTGTGTGTGTTCGCTTCACAAATGTGCATGTGTGTGAGATGAAAATACAGTCAAGTTTTCTGGCAGGGGGCAAGGTAATCAATCAAAGTAATCAATTTGTTAATTTCGCTCTCAAAATGGCAGGGAACAAAATAATTTTTGTTGAACGTAATGGCAAATCATTCTGCCTTAAATGGAGGGTGGGTGGGTGGGTGGGTGTGGGTGAGAGAAAGGGGTGATATTAATGTGTGCCCATGTATGATGTGGCCCTTGCGGTAACACAGTTAAAATGTGACTCTTGGTCTCTGACTGGTTGACCATCCCTGGGCATCCCTGAACACTGAGTTTCTATCTGACATTGCAAGTGCAGACTGCTTCGTAAAGTGGGTGGAGTTGCCTATTCAAACATGACGACAAATGTTTCACTGCAGAAGATATGTAACTTGAAATGTAATCCTGAATATTTCCTCAATGTAACTGTAATTTAATTACACAGTTTTTCAATGTAACTGTAACTGATTACTGTTACATTGTTACACTAATTAAATTACGTAATTTTGTTACATGTAACTAGTTACTCCCCAACACTGGTTATAACATTACAGAGTAAGAGAGGGGAAGAGGGGATGTTTGTCTAATACAAAAGCAGCCGTTCTTTCTTATTAAACCGTGGCTACAAAAGTAGCTTTTCATTTCATTGGCGCTTTAATAATAACATAATAAAAGTAAGATGAGTCAAGCTGGTGATGCATCTCTTTATTTGTTTACAGTTTTGCATCCACATGGATGGCAATGAATGGGTCCTCTGCCATGTTGCTGATTTCGAAGTGGCAACGCCCATCACTGCCCACCAAGACCTGTCGTCCAGTACAGCTGCTTCCGTTTTTGTCCCCGGAAATGACATCACAGTAGGTACCCGCACGTAGGCCAGTGTCCAAGGTCACAGACATGTTCCTAGAGTGATCGCACAGGTGTTTGTTGTTTAAAATTAAAATAGAACCTTTCACACTTAGTGCTAGAAGCTAGTGATAGAAGTTACATGATTATGTGTTCCATATTACAAATTCTTTCACCAATTCTACAACAATAGAAATTTCCAACTTGATTAGACCACTGTAATGTTCACGGTCAAAAGGAGTCTTATAATGTTGTACATTAATCTTACCAGTCATCGTTGTTAATAACAATGAAGCCTCGGTTGCCACGTCCGAAGGCAATCTGGTTACTTTGGTTGTCCCACCAGTTGGAGAAGGGCTGCCCGTCGACCACATTACGGAAAATCACCATGTTCCTGGAGCCAGGTAAGGGGAGAGGACATGACTCTTCACCTCACTGCATTAGCACCGTGAGCAGCAGAGGAATGAGCTCAATCATCTGTATGGCACTGGCAAATGACCATGCTTAATTTTAACCACATCATCCTGGCATGACAGTTGACTGGCAATGGCCAAAACTATGCTTCATTTTAACCACATCATTCTGACATCAGAGTTAGTTGACTGGCAATGGCCAAAACTATGCTTAATTTTAACCACACCATTCAGACATCAAAGTTAGTTGACTGGCAATGGACAGTGCATTGCAACCAACAACGTAGCTTATTTAGAGCCAGTGTTCCGAACGCTTAGTTAATGTGGTAACACTTTATTTCCAAGTACACCACATGTTCACCACTAATACATACCTAATGTCTGTATAAGTAACTTGTAAGCCATGTGTTAAAGCAGCACTAAAGAGTTTTTAAAACCTCAAAATAATGTTTTCAAAATCGTTTTGGTGGTCCATCAATTTATAACAGGATGAACGTTACTTTCTGCGTCTGCTCTGCGGCCCTCTATCGGCTATTACAGCACTAAACAAGTTTGCCCAATCGGGTAGCGATCTGTAGTCCAAGTAAAAACTACAGTTGATTAGCTTTGCGGAAAGCGATAGGTGGGGCAAGCTCTGGGCGGAATATAGCCTACTCGACAGATATGATGGGAGAAAACATGGTTGCGTTTGAATTGCCATCATGATGGAGCAACCAAAGAAGAGAAGGAGTAGAATATCTGAAGAAGCAAAAAAAAAAAAAAAAACAAGAAAACAGGCGCATAATCATAAAGAACTCAAACTAGAGTGAATATTCGACTGGCTTTCACTCGTTGACGAGAGCTGAAGGAGGCTACACGATGCAATACAGATGGTGACCTAGCTGTGTTGCAACTGGACTTGTAAGCAATATTCGTATCCGACAGTATTCATCATTGATTGTTTTATCTATCGACTAGCCTGTGATAGCTTGAAACAGTGGATGAATTTTGTGATGAGTCTTTGAGGCATAGCTAACATGGGTAATGCTAGGTACGTTTCCCTTACAAGTTGTTTATGTTCAGCATGTTTTCTTGAGCATCCTAGTGTAAACATATCTTTCTATTACACTAGACCCTTTGACAAAATCTAAAATGGACAGTAGGCAATGTCATATACATATGTATATATTTGTTATTATTATTTCTGTTGTTTCAAAAGTCGAAATAAATCATACTTTTATAACATCGTACATACCTTGTCTGTAAACATAATTTCTAAAGCCAGTGCTGATAAACAAATTGCGGAATTGCGGTGACCGCATGCTAAACTATTTATGACAGCATTAATTCCAGTTAGAACCTGTGGAGTGTGCGATTTACAAACTCCTTGGTGCAATTTTGAAACTCCTTGGTGCTTGTCTTGCTCATGATGAATTCATGCATTTATTCTTGATATGATCTTAATAATCTCCTAAGGACTTAGTAGGCTTTGACCTCTACTTAATGTCTGTATTACAAGTCATTACAGACATACAGACAATCATTAATTATGTATTAGTGGCTAACATTAAAATAAAATGTTACCTTTAGAGTTTATCTCTGTCTCAAGGTATTGGTAGTTTCTTAATGCTAAGTGACAGTATATCTTAACCTCTGTCTTATGGCATGTCTATAGGTCATACATTGTCTAACTTTATCTTAACAAAATTTATAGGTTAAAATTAGGGCTGTCAAAATGAATGTATTAAATGTCCTTCATTTTTAATCTACATTAATCACATTTAATTTTGCATTAGCAAACAGACTCAAGGAAAATGGGAAAAGATATGCACCTAGCATGTATACTGAACATCCTGAAGATTGATGTCAACAAAAAACTTATATAACAAATAAACATATATAAACATATGTGGCCCTGTTACTCCTCTTTCAGGCAATTACTAAGACACACTAACTTTACATTTTCATTGTTTACATTGTCCGAGAGGAGAGCTGACCGCTTCTTATTTACAATATTGCCTGCAACTGAGAACAGTCTTTGAATGAATATAGACATTGCAGAGATTGAGTCATTCTGCACAGCAGATGGTTAATTGCATTAAAATTTTTAATCAGATTAATCATGATGATAGATTAATCTGCGTTAAAGGCCCACTGTGCAACATTTTTCATTTAATTAATCCGTTTCATACTGTTTAGGATGCTAAAATTAGTCATTACACGGCGAACGAACGGTGTGGAATGCGCCACCGTGGCCTATAGCGGTATATAAGCACTTGCAATGTTCAGCAGCGCGGACCGCCTCCAATAGAATGCAGTGCAATACAATGCAATACAGCGGTCTTTAGAGGGAGCTTGTGAGAGAGAAAAACAGAACGCTTAGCCCCTCTTTAATTGTGATTAATCGAAATTAATCCACAGCAACCCTGTGATTAATCTGACTAAAAATTTTAAGCGATTAAGACCACTACCTAAAATATGTTTTACAAAAATGCCATGTTGGTCTCAGGACTTGCACACTTCCTGGCATAGAAGATCAGCATATTATTCTTTTTTGAATGTATGTTTTATTTATTAAAAGAAAAAAAATCGAAATGAATCAGCTAGCTTTAATAAATAACATTTATCAGCTGTTTTAAAATGATCTCATGCATGCTCTAAAAGACAATTGAAAAAAAAAAAAAACAGTACATGCCAGAAACATGGATTCAGTTTCAAGAATAATCTAAGAAAGCAGACTCTAAAGAGGTAGTTAATGGAAACGCAGTAACTACCCAATGCTAACCATCTAAGTGGCTAAGTGCTAAGCAAATGTGTTTTTGGGCTACGCTCCCCAGAGACACACCCACCTGATCTGCCTCCAACGATGCTCACAGACCCAGCCGTCCCCACACGTGGAATCGGGGTTGATGGGCACAGGCTTGGTGGAGCCGTCAGAGTTGCTAGGAGGACCCATCCAGTCATTCTGGTCCTGAGGGGTGGAGAATATCATGAGATTATATACATGGACACACACACACACACACATACACAAGCACATGCTGGGGAGACCCATCCAGTTATTCTGGTCCTGAGGGGTGGGGAACGGTACAAGGTTACATGTACTTGCTCTCTCACAAACACAGACACATACACACACACAGACACACACACACAAGCACTTCACTTATGCACTCCTATTCTCTTAGCGGTATTCTCTTTAAGGTTTCTTCTATGTAGTTAGATTGCTATCCTCTTTAGTAAGTTGTGTTGGATGAAAGCATCTGCTAAATGCACACATTTAATGTAAATGTAACATGTGTCTGCTAATGCTAGCATTGTGGTTGTTAGGTTTCTGGATCTGTGACAGTCTACTACCTTTCCATTGACGAAGTGGCGATCCCAGCGGAAGCTTGACATGACCCTGGTGACCCCATACGGATGAGCCAGCATTAGCCCCATAGCCATCTTATAGAGCCTGCACAGGAAGGAACATATATGGCCATCTTAAAGAAACTGCACAGAAAGTAACATTTACCTAACTACCTAATAAAACTTGCAGTTTAAAGAACATATATGGCCATCTTATAGAGCCTGCACAGACAGGAACATATAACAATTTTATAGAACCTGCAGTTTACATACCATATACCTCATAGAACCTGCAATTTAGAGAATATAGTTATCTCATAGAACATGCAGATTAAAGAACATATAAAGCCCCTTTGTACAACCTGCAGATTAAAGAACATACGGCCACCTAAT
Source organism: Limnothrissa miodon (assembly GCA_017657215.1). Classification (NCBI taxonomy): domain Eukaryota; kingdom Metazoa; phylum Chordata; class Actinopteri; order Clupeiformes; family Clupeidae; genus Limnothrissa; species Limnothrissa miodon. The sequence continues at coordinate 32,319 of JAGFZM010004853.1, read as the reverse complement.
AGAACCTGCAGATTAAAGAACACATACAGCCCCCTTGTACAACCTGCAGTTTAAAGTACATTAAGGGCCATCCCATAAAACCTACAGTTTAGAAAACAAAAATGGCCATCTCATACAACTTGCTCAAGACGTACCATAATATATGGGCATCTTATAAATCCTGCAGATTAAAAAAAAAAATATATATATACAGCCATCTCATAGAACCTGTAGATTATGAATATATGTCAAAAAATGCTTCCTTAATAGTGATGCAATTGTTGATAAACTCAGTACAGATGTGTTACAACACTATGACTGTATTACACATCTTTTTAATCTCCATAAGATACTATGCTGCATCAGCTCTGGTTGTAGCCAATGTAATTAATTAATAACTTAAACCGGCACTAAGCAACATTCAGTTTTTCTCTCTCACGAGCTCCCTCTAAAGCCCGCTGTATTGCATTGTATTGCACTGCATTCTATTGGAGGTGGTCCGCGCTGCTGAACATTGCAAGTGCTGTATCTACCGCTATTGGCCACGGTGGCGCATTCTACACCGTTCGTTCGCCATGTAATGACTAATTTTAGCATCCTAAACAGTATGAAACGGATTAATTAAATGAAAAATGTTGCATAGTGGGCCTTTAAAGGTTCGATAGTCAGTATGGTACATGTGTGTAAGAATGTGCTATAGCACTAGTTTCATCTGCACACACACACACGTCACACCGAAGTTGAATATTGAACCCGGGTCACTGGAGTGAAAGACTGAGAACTAAGCCACTGAGCTAATGATTCTAACTCAAACATGGAGGTCATTCAAAATTTAAACATTTATTTAACAATCTTAGACCGCACAGAAGATACTTGAACGAAAACAGGAAAAAATCCAAGGGAACAAACGCAAAAATGGTTTAACAAAAGCAAAGTCCAAAATTCAAAAGTAATAATCCAGGCTTGGAGGCCAAAAGGGAAAAGATAGAAAAGGTATTCCAAAACAGGGACAAAGTTTCCTTACAGAGATTTCCAAAGAGATTCACTCACCAGCAGGAACTCAAAAGGAGCTGTATAAATACCCAGGCTAATTAGTCACATGACACCACTCATTGGTGAATAATTAGAAATGGCGGGAAAAAAGAAGGCAGGACCATCACATGACCATCAAAAGGACACATGTTCTCCAAGGAAAACAGACATGTCAAAACAAACAAAAAAGGCAGTGGCCACTAAAGGTGAAACATAGCCTTGCACCCTAACCGGACCCCCCCCCTCTAGGAACGACTCCTGGCGTTCCGCGGACGGTCAGGGTGTTTGAGATGGAACTCCCTACACAGATTTGTCCAAAGTGTCCTGAGCTAACACCCAAGAACGCTCCTCAGGTCCATAACCCTCCAAGTCCACCAAGTATTGAATTCCGCCCCGCACACGTCGAACAGTGAAAACAGGTTCACCATTGATGATCCGAGGGGGCGGAGGAGCTTTAGGGGCAGGGGAATGCGGACATGACAAAACAAGGAGACATGAAATGTGGGGTTAATTCTAAGAGTTTGGGGCAACTGAAGCCGGTATGAAACCGGGTTGACTCTGCGAACCACCTGAAAGGGTCCAATATAATGAGGGGCAAGTTTACGTGATTCAACCCGTAGGGGAAGGTCCTTGGAGGACAGCCAGACCCTTTGGCCTGGACGAAAGTTCGGGGCTGGTCTCCTGCGGCGGTTTGCCTGAGACTGGTTGGTCCTGGACGACCGCAGCAGTTCCTTACGGGTCTTGTTCCATGTCGTTCGACAGCGCCTCGTGAAATGCTGGACTGAGGGAACTCCAGCATCCTCCTCCTGTTCCAAACTGGCACTGGAATGGAGACACCTTGGTTGCAGAAGTTTGAAGGGTGTTGTGAGCGTATTCCGCCCATGGCAGCCAGGAACTACAAGATGTCGGGATGTCCATTGCCAGGCTCCTTAGGGTGGCCTCAAGGTCCTGGTTGAGCCTCTCCATCTGCACGTTGGACTGAGGATGGAAGCCAGAGGAGAGGCTGGCCATGGCTCCAAGGACTCTGCAGAATGCCCGCCACACCTGGGAAGAGAACTGGGGCCCTCGGTCTGAGACAATATCCTGGGGAAGCCCAAACACTCGGGTGGGCCAGCTCCAGGTCCAGAATCATGCCTTTGGGCCTTCTTGACTGCAGCCTCAACACCCCAGCAGACAGGGGCAACAATCCGGGACATAGGAATCACAGTGCTTATGTCACCCTCCTTGACCGTAGAAGAGAACTGCCTAGAAAGGACATCCAGTTTCATGTTCTTAGTGCCCGGGCGATAGGACAGGGTAAAATCAAAGCGACTAAAAAACAAGGCCCATCGGGCCTGGCGGGGGTTAAGACGCTTAGCTTGCTGCAAGTATTCCAAGTTCTTGTGATCCGTCCAAACCAGGAATGGAGGCGGGGATCAGGCGGTGTGAAAAATAGGCATAGGGATGCAGCCTTCCGTTTGATCGCTGAGAACGGATGGCTCCAACCCCAGTATCCGAAGCATCCACCTCAACAACAAATGGCAGCGACAGGTCTGGGAGAACCAGGATGGGTGCCAAGGAGAAACGAGTCTTGAGGTCCTGAAAGGCCTTCTCAGCCCCAGATGGCCTTGGTTTTACATGGATCCATCTCAATCTGCCCCTCCCTTAGGATAAACCCAAGAAAAGAGGTCTCTGACACATGAAACTCACACTTCTGGGATTTAACATAAAGATGATTTTTCATCAGTCTCTGTAGAACTTTACGCACATGCATGCGATGCTCCTGTAGGGACTTGGAGAAATTTAATATGTCATCTAGGTAAACAAACACAAATTGATTGTTAATGAGGGCCTGAAAGACAGCCGCCTTCTGGTACTTGTAGTGTCCAGAAGGCGTATTGAAAGCGGTTTTCCATTCATCTCCCTGCCTGATTCGGACAAGATGGTAGGCGTTGCGCAGGTCCAGTTTAGTAAAAATAGTGGCACCACTGGAGCAGGTCAAAGGCCATGGACATTAGTGGAAGAGGGTAGCGGTTATGAATGGTCACCTTATTCAGACCTCGGTAGTCAATACAAGAGCGTAACCCCCAGTCCTTCTTGCTGACAAAAAAAAACAAACAAAAAAAAACAGCACCAGCAGGAGAAGTAGGTGGTCGAATGAATCCTGACGACAAAGATATAGTCTTCCATGGCCTTCAGGTAAAGACAGAGAGAAGATCCGCCCCTGTGGAGGAGTAGTGCCTGGAAGAAGGTCAATGGCACAATCATAGTGTCTATGGGGTGGAAGAGAGGCAGCCCTGCTTTTACCAAAAACCTCTTTTAAATCCCAGTACTCCACAGGGACTTGAGACAATTCTGTGGGATCTGGAGGCTCGACGGACTGCCTTGGAGTACAGGAATGGAGACAAGTTGCATGACAAGAAGATCCCCACTCAAGAATACGGCCGGTCATCCAATCTATGTGCGGATTGTGACAAGCAAGCCAGGGGATACCAAGAATCACCGGGAACTCAGGAGAGTGGATTAAGGGCCCTCCAATTCCCAGCTGCCCCAGAGTCTATCAGGGCCCGGCAAGAGTGAGCAGAGTCACCCCAGGAGATGGAGACCGGAAGATAGACTCCTTGGCCTTTCCCGATAGCTCTGGACACAACACTCGGAAATGGCCTGCCCTGCCACAGTAGATGCAGCACTTCTCTCTCCTTCAGCGCTCTTGCTCCGCTGTAGAGAGGTGAGTACAACCAATCTGCATCGGCTCTGTTGTGTCCACAGACTGAGGAGAGGAGTTCCACAGTGAACCAGGAGCACAGGAGGTATCTGGGGGGTAAACTGATCCAGGTGGTGCTCCCTGATCCGATTATCCAAGCGGATGGCATGTGCAATCAAGGACTTCAAACCACTGGGACAGCCCACAAAGGCCAACCCATCCTTAACTGGGTCAGACAGGCCATGGTGAAAGGCAGTGACTAAAGCAGGCTCATTCCACCCACTTACGGCTGTCCGAAAGGAAATACCATAATCTGCTACACTGCTCTTGCCTTGTTGGAGAGACATGAGGCGTTTGGCCGACTCCTCACTGGTATCAGATTAATCAAAAACTTGTAACATATCATCAGAAAACATCATAAAATGGGAGCACTCTGGGCCCTGCCTTTGCCAAATGGAGGTTGCCCAAGCGCATGCTTTCTCAATTAGCAGTGTTATTACATATGCAATCTTGGCCCTGTCTGTAGGATAGGAGGCAAGCTGTAGTTCAAAGGTAAGCTTAGTCAAGAAGCCATGGCAATCACCCTTTTTACCATCATATCTTGGAGGTGCTGGGAGACGTGGTTCAGTGCCATGTGATGGTGATGGAACAGCTTGGGTGACTGCCTGAGTTGGGGTCGGGGCAGTCAGCTGCTGAATAGTGACACCAATCTGCTGCAGCACAGAATCATGACAAGCCAACATCTCCTGCTGAGAGGAAAGAGTCTGGCCATGGGCGAGTGAGAGCTGCCGTCAATTCCTCAATCGCTTGGGTAGAACCATAAGCCCCTGCTGAGTCAGTCATGGCTGAGTTTTTCTGTCACGCCGGAGTTGAGTATTGAACCCGGGTCGCTGGAGTGAAAGATTGAGAACTAAGCCACTTAATAGTCTTGAACGCAAACAGGAAAAAATCCAACTGAACAAACGCAAAATGGTTTAACAAAAGCAAAGTCCAAAAATCAAAAGTAATAATCCAGGCTTGAGGCCAAAACGGGAAAAACATAGAAAAGGTATTCCAAAACAGGGGCAAAGTTTCCTTACAGAGATTTACAAAGAGATTCACTCACCAGCAGGAACTCAAAAACTCAAAAGGAGCTGTATAAATACCCAGGCCATGACACCACTCATTGGTGAACAGTTAGAAATGGCGGGAAAAAAGAAGGCAGGGCAATCACATGACCATCAAAAAGACACATGTTCTCCAAGGAAAACAAAGACATGTCAAAACAAACAAAAAAGGCAGTGGCCACTAGAAGTCAAACATAGTCTTGCACCCTAATACATATGTGTGTGTGTGTGTGTGTTTAGAGTACTTTGTGTGTGCATGCGTGAGTGGGTGTCTGTATACTTGTGTGCATGCGTGGATCTATGTGTGTGTGTGCTTGTTTGCGTTTGTCTGTTTGTGTGTGTGTGTGTGTGTGTGTGTGCGCGCACCTAGGGTCCCAGAATGTGAGAATGGCGGCTCCACCTGCACCGTGACCCCTCTGGTTGTCATGGTTATCCACAAACACCACAGCGTCACCGTTGGGCATGAAACCCCAACCCTCTCCCCAGCTCCTGAGAACAGAGACAGAGTAAGTGTTTATATTCTCTCTTAGAGACAGAGTTAGTGCCTATATGCCCTCTTAGAGACAGTGTAATAGTCTATATGACCTTGCTCCAGCTCCTGAGAACAGCAGGGAGGTGGATGCAGTGGCCATGGCCTGCATTTATATAGCGCTTTTCTACTCCTGCGAGCATTCAATGCGCTTTACAATGTATGGGTCACATTCACCCATTCACACACCAGTGGTAGAGGGTGCATGCAAGGCGCCAACCTGCCACCAGGGGCACTTTGGGGTTCAGTATCTTGCTCAGGAACACTTTAACAGAGTCAGGCAGGATGGATCTCGAACCTGCAGCCCTCTAGGTGCCAAAGGGCACCTCTGCCACCACCACCTGCCATGTCCTAATTAATTACAGTTTTTTACGATTGTTTACACTCTAAAATAAAAATTTCCACACAATTTGCAAAATTCTACTCCAAGGAGCAAAACACCGCCACAGATTTGCACAACATTAGACACAATGTCTGCTTCACTGTGTGCAAAACATTACACAAAGTGATTTGTAAAACTCTACACACATTTCAGCACCTTAGACACAGATAAGGATTGTGAGGTTACTTCCTTGTCATTTCAAAGCCCCGGATTGCCAATGACCACACTAATGAACAAATTGGATAACCACATCCACAAGGTGTGGAAGCACACATGTGCTAATTTGAAAACGCAGCACTCAGGTGTGTTATAAAAGGCTGCAGGTGAGTTCACCTGTATTCATCAAAAATGGAAGGAGCTAGAAGAAGAGTGAGAATGAGAGGGCTGAAAGAGGAGAAGAAGGAGGTAGAGGAGAAGGAGGTAGATGAGGAGGCCCAGGTAGAGGAAGAGGAGAAGAAGGACTTGAAGAGTTGATAGAACCTGAACAAAGAAGACGAGGACCACATTTGTTTCATTAATTTCATTATTGGTTGATTACTGTAACTGATTATGGTAAGAAATACTGCATTCCTTGAATTGAAATAAATACTTGAAATATTGAGTCTGCAGCATCAGTGTTGTGCAGTGCTGGGTAAGGTTATAGTAGGCCTATTTGTGTACATTGTCCCTATATCTCAAACTAATCATGAAGAATGTTGCGGGTTTGTCACTATTTTTTGTCATCGAAATGATCCCTTACATAACAAAAATCTAGCACATGCTATTTCCTAAAATTTGTTTTTTACAAATGTGTTTTTTATTTATCATAGCGGTGTGAAACTGTCTGTAATTGTGTCTGATCATTGAGGACTGTGTTGGTTAAATGAAAACTAATAGCATTTTCACAAATATGTGTCTATGTTTTGACTGAAATGAGTATGTTTTGACTGAAGTGTGTCATTTTGCAAACAATCTAGGAATTCTGCAAATTGATAATTGCGATTATATTTTGAAAAAAAGAACCCGCTTTTCAAACTTGTGTGTAAACAATTGAAAAAAACTGTAACACAGAGACTACCCTCACTTTAAAGTAGAACAGCAGAGGCTGTTAAGGTTCCTTTTCTATATGTATACATAACAAACTGTCCAAAATATTGCATTTAAGTAAAATGTAATATCTGTAGTAGTTGTTTTGAATGCAGTTTTTTCATGTTGTTCATCATGCAGTAATGGACCTACTGTAAAAAAAAAGTAGTTTTGATATTGCAATACAATATAGGACTGTTCACAGGCTATAATTGACCCATGCTTTACTTAATGAAAGCTCACTTCAGGTAGCAAAGCTTCTCGCCATCCCACTTGCGCAGAACCTTGCCTAGTTTGGCTCCGTACTTAAACTCAGTGACCCGACCCAGTCCAAAGTATTCCCGGGCCTGGATGGGCTCGCCGCCAAGATCAATAACCTGAAGAAACACACACACAGACTCATACTTTTCTGTACATGATCAATGTCAATGATCAAATCATTTTTAGTTTGGGTGCTATCAACTTAAATTTAAATTTTCCATTTGCACATAAAGTAGATACACAATCTTTAGCATCCCAGTCTGAACAGAGGAGAGTGGGGACAACGCCATTATCTGTCTGCTACATATCATTCTGCTTTGAGATCCCTCCACTGGAGAGTTGGCAGCCACTTTACACCTGGGCAGATCTCAACTGGTCCCTGTGATCCTAGTTGCCCTTCAACATCAGGGCAACCTTTTAACTAGATCCTGTGATCTCCATGACCCATTCAACCCCAATATCACACATTGACTATGCTAATTTTGTTAATGGATGATTCTGATCCTTGATCACAACACACATCCGCAGTTCACACCCACAGGCCTGAAATATAAGCTTCTGGTATTTCCAACACCAGTCAGAACTAAAGAAGGTTTCTGGATGGAAAGTGAAACGTTTTTAAGCTCTAAAAGAAGTCCAATTGCCTTAACTGAACAATATGACCACCACAACCTGGATGAATTAGACTCTTCACAGACATAGCTAGTATTTAGTTGCAGTTCTCCAAAGTGAGGTTTGGTTATTACATGGGTCTGATTCACCCATCTCATCTTCGTTCACTTCCACCTTTATTACCCTTTACAGTCAAAGCAATTCCAGAACCTACAATTAGGAAATAAATAACAAAAAAATGGGGAAAAAGTGTATGTGACTGTGGTGGTGTTGAATGGGGATAGTGTTGCTGAATGTGGCAAACTAAAATAGGTTACTGTCCTCTTTCCCTTAGGTAACCATTTGCTGCTGGGTTTTGTGGTTCATGCGATGCGGTTTGATCTTTCTTTTTCCTCTATCAATGATCTTTGTCAACTCTGCTGTCTTACAAGAGTTCCTCTTTCAACTTTCACTTTTTCATTAAAGCCAATATTCACTTTTTCAATATTCTATTCTGATATGTCTCATTTAGGTTGGCTCTCAAATCTTAAATCTTGAATTCAGAAGCACTTTAAGTAATCAACCACAAAAATAACAATAAGTTATATAATTTATAATACTAGTACATTAAAATATAGTACTCAACAACAACAACAATAATAAAAAAATGTGTAGTATTAGGATATTAGAATATAATAATCAACAAAAAATACAACATCACCAACAATAATAATAAAAAATAATAAAACCTCTTGGAAGATGAATGGTCTGGAGCTAGCATTAAACCATGTGGTGCTGAGGTTGTGCAGTCTGTCGAAGATGGCCTTCATGTCTCCTGGCCACATGTGCTTGCAGGCGTCCACCCTGAAGCCGGCCACACCCATGTCGATCAGCTTGTTCATGTAGTCGGCTACCTTCCCCCGCACATAGTCCTTCTCCAGAGCCAGGTCCAGCAGACTGACCAGCTTACAGTCCCGCACCTGCCCGCAATAGTAGGGAAAGATCAAGAGTCAAGGCTAAAGGATTACAGTGGAGTGGTGATCAAGTGATGATCTTGGATAAAGATGCATACAGCTCAATTTACATACATAGTGTATTATATTTGCCCCCAAAAACGAGGCGAATTTGTTAGCATTATTGCCTTTTGGTAACACTGTACTTGAAGGTGTCGACACAAAGGTGGCAATTAATGTCCATGACTCGTCATGTCATGTTTATGTTGACACCCAGTGTGTTAGAATTCTGTTACCACTCAGTATATTTTACAGCAGTATATGTAAATTCCCACAGATCTGGTAAATGTCGTGGTCTATTGCGTACTGGTATATTTTAGGACAGACCTGGTAAATGTCATGGTCTTTAGCATACTGGTATATTTTAGGACAGACCTGGTAAATGTCATGCTAGTATGTGTTAGGACAGACCTGGTTAATGTCGTGGTAGTTCTCAATCTCTCCGCTGCTAGTCTTGCATTTTCCATCGTTAAAGTCCCAGCTGGAGTAGGGCACCGTGGGGAAGTCTCTCTTGTGAGAGTTGAAGTAGGATCCACAGCTCGAGTGGTTGCCCTCACCTCCTCCAGACCCACACATGTGGTTGATGACTGCATCCACATAGATGTTGACCTGTGGATCACACACACACAAACACACACACACACACACACACACACACACACACACACACATATAGACACACATTTTCAATCTACTGTACTTATACTATTGGAAAGGTGAGCGTGGTGGACTGGATAAGTTGTTTAATGGTGCAATGAAATGGGAATTCTTACCTTCTGTGGCGAGTTGTGTAACACTCCTGTGGATAATGTGTATGTTCAATGTGTATTTATAATGTGTGCTGTGTGGCAAACTGTGCAAATTATGCACATACACGTGGTAAGCTGTTTACTTAGCAGTATGTATGGTAAACAGTTTGCTTATACGTGTGGTAAACTGTGTGTAGTACATAAGTGTGGTAAACTGTGTGTTCTCTAAAATACGTGTTGGTAAACTAAATAACCTACATAATGTGTTAAATGAGTAGTTAACAGTTTTTATTTGTTATGGTGAACAGTGTTTAGGTGTTTATATTTAGTGTTTTTACCCCAACATTGTTGCACCTGGTGATCATATCCTGGAGCTCCTGTTCATTTCCTGATCGGGAGCACAGGTTGTATCCGATTGGCTGGTAGCGCTGCCACCAGGGCCTCCAAGGGTTGTCCAGAACAATGTGTTCGCTCGGAGGGGAGATCTGTGTGAGGGTTGGAGCCACACGTTAACCTTACGCATATACAAATCTCTGAGGCACATGTGAACAGCTGTAGTACTGCTGTGGGCCTGCTGTTACAACAAACACAGAGCCCAATGGTTTTATTCTGCTCATTCTCTGATGAACTGCAAGGATTCAATTCAATTTTAATTTATTTATGCACCGCATGATACAAAAGTCGTGTCTAGTAGTGATTCACTAGCCTGGCTAGAGCAACTACAAAGCTCATAAGAGCTTAGTCTGGTCATTCTACGATACTAACCGAATTCTGGAAGGTGGGCTTAACCGGCGGCAGTCAGAATCTGCAACCAATCAGACCACTCAGTCTCATTCAAGCTCGTTTCTCATTGGTGCCCTCGAGCCTGGCCAGACTGACTTACTCGCGAAATTGAATGTAGCGTCACAAGTATGGGCGGGCCCAGGCTAGTGTTTCACAGCAGAGAGCACCAATTACCTGACATCACCGATCTAAAACCTACCCAACAGTGGTTTCCACATGTAGACAGTTTGACTCTGGAATTACGCAGATTTAAAAATGTGAGTGAGAATAGATAAAACATGTTTTCCGAATGGCTTCACCTTATGGGGTAAATGGTCCTAAGCTTCTTCACACGATGGGTACAGGGTCTTCTCTTATATCCAGATAGATATTCAAATACGTTTTCTGTGTGATTTCACTTTATGAGTTCTGCAACTACAGACATATGTCCTCATTTCAATATGGCATTTAAATGTGGAGAGCAATGTAGCACAGAGGTTACGTTGTCCGCCTTATTAGTCATATGTTTTGTTATGTACATGTGTGTTTCCTTTGAGGCACTTATTATTAATAATATTATAATTCTAGTAGTAGTACAATAATAGTAGAAGTAGTAGTATTAATAGTAGTACATTTATGCATTTTTTTTTTACATTTAGTATTAGTGGTAGTAGCAGCAGCAGTAGTAGCAGTAGCAGCAGCAGAAATACTACTAGTATAACTATTCTTTTTCTTATTATTGTTATTATGATAACAGTGAACAGACCTGAACCCCTCCATAGCCATTTGGTGCCAGGTAGCGCTCACACTCCTCAGCTATGTCTGCCCAGCGCCACTCAAACAGGTGGACAATGGAGGTCCTTCCATGTCTGGTGTGGGGGTTGTGCTGGGCTAAGCTTAGCCCCAAGAGAGCAACAAAAACCAGAAGCTTCATCCTCATGCACGCCTCACAGGGGAGCAGCAGGGCAATGTGTGTTCGAACTCTTTATACACATCGTCAGCCAAAATACACGTCAGAACACACACACACACACACACACACAGATTTCTGAAAAGGGGGAATACAAATAAGTCCTTATCTGTAGGGGATAAGTCCTTATCTGTAGGGGAATTAAAACACAGATCACAGATGTCAAACTTCTCCATCACTAAGATGTGTGAGATACTTGGAAAAAACAACACTAAAAAAATTACTTGAAAAACTGGTGCTGTGAATAACTCAAGTAATCATAACTCTAAGTAAACAACTAGTAACTTGACTAGCAATGACTTTCAGTTTTTCAAGTAAGCTTTACTTATCCTTTTCACAGTGCACCTGCAAAAGACATTTGAAATATTTTTGACGAAAACTGGACTTTTTATTTTTTACAGTAAACAATTAACAAAATGTTACAACCTGTACACAGTAAAACGAAACTATTTGTATGTGCTAAAAGAATGAAATTAGGAGATGGTTGATTTGATTGCTAGACTAATGACTGTGTATTTTTTTAAGTGAATGTATCCTTTTCCAGAGGAACAATGCTAAAGATTGTACAAAATTACATAAAAACTGAAACTAAAAGAGCTTGAGTAGAGTGAGTTTGCGGCAGTAGGGACGCAATGACAATGTTTGCTTTTGTTATCTGTGTCTCTAAAGTACAACCAATGAGTGAGGAATGCTGCAGATATCTCCTTTTTTCACAATCTCCATCATCTGTCCTTGACCACATTTCATTTTGTCCTGTTTACTTCAGTTCACAGTAGCACAGGAGATTGTTGGCCATTGATCAGACATTTGAATGTCTTTTCTGAAATAAAATCTTGAACACAGGAGTGCTAAAGTTGTTTTGAGTTGCATGCTGTACTGTGAGCCAGATATTAATTACATTACATTATTTGAAATGTATCTTGCAATACATTGGACCATACATAGCCCTATCTATATTTTCCTTGTATAGATAGTATTTGTATGTTTCTGTAAAGATATTATGTGTATTTTTGTATATTATGTTACATTTGTAATATTATGTAGGCTAGATTGTCTCTGTTGCCTTTCTATCTGTCTTTGGTTGTCTACAGTAGCCTATCCGTCTGCATGTTTGTCTATATTTGTGCATATATATTTTCTGTTGAATGCATATATATCTACTTTTCTGTCAAATGTGCACTAGGCCTACTACACGTTTACATAATGATATGAGAGTAAACAGATAACAAAGTTTGATTCCTTGTGTATGAAAGTATACTTGATTTTGCTTGATTTATACTTGATACTTGATTTATACTTGATTACAGTGTTAAACTAAGGCTTTGACCAAAGTAGGATGGATATTCCTTCCTTCCTTTATGGATATATGACTCTGGCACTGGCATAGACGTTTTGCTCTGGACCATTCTGTCCTCTGGTGTCTGGACAGAAGTATTTTGTGCTCCCTCTGCTGTTGAAAATGGCTATATTTCATATAGGCTCTTGAAGCCTTTAAACACGCCTATTGGCTGAGTGAGCTATCACTCACAGGCGCCCGCCCTATAAATTACAGTGACGCTCACTCAATATTCACATTGCCCAGTTCTGCAAGACGAGCAGGCAGAAGGGGCGAAGCAAGTCTGTGTCTCACTCATCTTCATCAGAGAACCACGGCTATGAAATATAGCCTATCGTTCTCTTTCGATCGACTCGTTCGACACAGACTGTGACTCTATGGGAGTTTAACGCCCCTGACGCCCAGAGCCAGACAATATACTAGGAAGTTCAAAACATGCAGTAAGATGCTAAGAAGCCGTTCCTGTATGTCCAGACCCCCCGACCTCGAGTACAGCATGAGCCACAGCTGACGCCGTAACGTCGAGACAGTAGTGCTTTACAAAGGTTTGCGGCGAAGCCCAGCCCGCAGCTTCACAATTATTCTGCAAAGGCACGCCTTGAAAAGCGGCCCATGATGTAGCCAGGTCAAGTCCCGAGGTCCGATAGTCCAGAGTAATAGCCTCCATGATCCAGTGAGACAGCCTCTGTGTAGAGAGCGCACGTCCCCTAGATCCAGTTGCAAAGCACACGAATAACTAATCGCTATGTCTGAAAGCCGCGGTCTCGGACAGATATGCGCGCAGCGCGCAGACAGGGCAAAGACAATGCAACCTCTCCTGTTCCCCTGACTCAAAGGGAATGGGGTGGAAAGATGACAACCGCAATGCCGAGCATTCATAAGATGCGGGCACTTTAGGTATAAACGCTACATTGGGCCGTAAGGTCACGGCCACGGATGCGCTAAGGCGTCCGTGCCCAGAGGAGCATTGCTGTCCTGAATGGAGAAAAACAGATCGCAATGAGTGTTCTCCCTCAAAGCAAATAAATTGACTTTCGCTCAACCGAAACGTTCCCACACACACTCTATCACTTGGGGGTGCACCCTCAGGCCCTGGATAATCTGTCTGCACTGACGTTCAAAAGTCCTGGTACGTGAGTGGCCCTGAGACTTTAGGTGAGCATGTGCCCACAGTAGGATGTTCTGAGCTATGCGGTGAAGCCGAAGTGACCGCAGCCCGTCTTGTAACCGGGGCAGAAAACACTTCAGCGCCAGTGAAACTGCCATCAGCTCCAAGGCGTTGATGTGAAGCTGGCGCTGTTGTGTGGACCAGGAGCCGCCCACCGCTTGATCCTCGAGCGTGGCGCCCCATCCACTCAATGACGCCTCCGTCGGTAAGACACGACGCAACGGCATGAGCCCTAGCTGGACCCCCTGCATCAGCAGCGCGGGGTCTCGCCACACAAGTAGTACCCGATGACACATTGCTGAGACCGGCACAAGTCGGTTCATGTGCGCTTTCCGTTCTGCGTGTAGGCGTAGCGAGAACACCCACCTCTGGACATCTCTCATTAACAGTTGTCCCAGTGGAACCACTGCAATCATGGATGCCATTAGACCAAGAAGGTGAAGGCAAATGCGAAATCTGACCCTCTCCCCCATTTGAAAATTTTAAAGGCTTCTGTGTGCGAGCGAGTCCAGCGTGAGACCCAGGAAATTCACTGATTGGGCTGGGGTTAACACACTCTTTTGAAGGTTTACCAAGAAACCCAGACGCACAAGGTGGTCTAGAAACATTTGTGTGTGATCCGCTGTCTGCTGCGCTGACGAAGCGCACAGAAGGTAGTCGTCTATGTAGCCAAATATCCTCACACCCCTTACCCTGAGGGGGATATGGCAGCCTCCATTATTTTCGTGAACACTCAAGGGGCGGTAGCTAGGCCGAATGGGAGAACCTGAAATGATTTTTTTTTTTAATGCGAATATCCGACGCCTCGCGGGGTTGAAGGGTGTCTTCCCCTATGAAGCTGTTAAGCCGCGATAGCGAATTCCCTCGACGGTAGGCGCGATAACTCAACAAGTGGCTTCAGCAAGTCTTGAAGAGCTAAAAAAGTGAATATTGAGTGAGCGTCACTGTTATTTATAGGGCGGGCGGGACGCCTGTGAGACAGCACACTCAGCCAATAGGCGTATTTAAGGGCTTCAAGAGCGATCGCGCGAGGGCGCTATTTCCCATAGTGTCACAGTCTGTGTTGAACGAGTCGACCGAAAGAGAACTGAGATGACAGGTTCTTTCTGCAAGTATGCTTTCAGAGATGGCTACTGACCTACTGAACAGTACAGATTGAAAACAAATTGATTTTAGTATGGCAGTTTAGTATCTATTTTTATTGTATGTATATTTGATCTCAATTAATAAAAAAAATGAAATATGCACTGCACGCACTTTTACAATGAAGACGGGAAACGGCGAAATACTTTTATTTTGAATATTCCCGGAAACGAAAGCTGTCCTGGATCTCCCAAACAACTTCCGTTCACGTTGATTTCACGTTTTTGAATGGTGTTTAGGAACTGAATGTGTATGTCTCCAAACTAAGAAGGTAAACAACACAGATATTTCCGTTGAATTTAGTATGTACCACTGTCTTACACGGTATATACGGTTATACATATTTGAACAGTTAATATCTAAGAAATAAAGTATTTTCAGTTAGCTTTCAGAATAATAGCGCGCGATTGCACATCAGCTAACTTCCTAAGTAACGTTAACTCGGAACTTTATGGCTTGACTTTTTTGGGCATCCTCTTGGCAAACCTGCTCCTGTTTATAGTGCTGACACACTGTGGTGTGATAACTCAGTACGAAATTTGTCTCTGTAGAAACAAGATTACTCAACTTCTTGACTGCGTCTGAAGACATGGAGAAAGACGCTCGTGTGAAGAAAATTGCTGCACCCTCTGTGTCCCAAATCAATGCAGAATATGTCACACAGGTAAGGCAAAAAGACAAAAACTGTTATTCTGTAACTTAATTAATTCAGCAAAAATGAGACATGTTCCTGCTTCGGACATTAACGTTATCACAACACTTGCAACGACTTTACTAGAGATTATTGGGTATGTGTTTTTTGTGACGCCAACCTATTATCATTTACAGCTGGCAAACAAATATTGGGCACCTCTTGTTAAGAAAAAACTGCCCTTTGATCCCAAGGTAACATTCTGTTGTCTATCAGTCAGGTAGTATATTTGTCTACTTTTTTCTGATTTGTTCTTAACGTTGTCCTATATTCATCCATTGAAGGTGATCGGAGACATTTATGAGAATGAGATTCTAAAATCAAAGTAAGTTCCTTCAAACAATGTTCCTGGTTGACATTATGTTATAATAGTAATATGAGAAACTTTTTTACTGACTCCTGTATCAACTGACTAATTCTGGTCTGGTCTGAGGTTAGTCAAATAAAAATTAGAATGAGGTGTGATTGTTTCATTGGTGAACAGGTCAACTAAATTCACCTCTATTGCTGTGTAGTCATAGACAAACTCTGTCTGATTTTACTGTTTGACAACTTTTATTTTATTATCTAAAACGGCTTCTTAGGTTCTTGATTGTGATTGGCTGATTTTGCGTTCCAAGCCGTTGTAAAATGACTGTAAACACACACCGATGCCTCTCCACTTCTGTATTACTGCACAATCGAACGTCAATTAAAAAACGTTACAATTGTTCAATGGTCTGCCATAGCCCTTCTCAGCGAAGCAGCTTGTAGCGCTGCCTGGCAACCACTCTCCAAAAGGAACTATATGTATTCGCGGAAGAATGGTTATTACAATACACTATTTTATTTTTAAAGTACATGGTTATATGCACTGAAATCTTATAAACAATTTACTTAAACAGTTTTAGATAAGCAATAAACCACTCGAGTCCATGCGTATACGCTGGTTACGTATACACACGGCCTCTCGTGGCTTATTGCTTAATTTAATTAAAAATATGTTTGTTTTTCTCAGGTTTGCTATAAGAAAAATCATGCTGCTGGAGTTCAGTCAGTACTTGGAGAATTATCTGTGGGTGAACTACACCCCACAGGTTTCTTGCAACGCCTACCTCATGTCCATCTGTTGCATCGTCAATGAGAAATTCCGTGAGAATGTACCAGCATGGGAGGTGAGGACTCTGTGGTAAAACACCCACACACACACACACACACACACAGATAAAAGGGCATGCAATGACTCTTGATATTTGGCGATAGATGCCCAAATGCGGATTGGAAAACTAAATTTGCCCACTGTACCATATTGGCATTCAGCTCATGGGTTTCGCCCTTTATTTCATCTTAATAGGACCCTTTCTACTCGATTCAATGAAATGTCCAGTTTTGCATTCAGCAGACACTTCTGTAAAGGGAGGTTACATTTTTCAGTTGTCTTGAGGGTCAGTCTCTGTTAGAGCAGGACAGGGTACAGTGCCTTGCCAAGTAGAACAATGGTGACTGCCAAGATTTGAACTCACAACTTCGCATACTTTGACTACTAGCATACTAACCAGGACCCTTAACCACCATAGGACTACTAAGGAAGCTTAGTGTATTGTTACATGCATCATGGAACTGGTGCAAAAAAATGCTGTGAAATGCAGTGCAGCCTTCTAGAGAAACAGTATCTTGGTAGAGCCATGGGTTAATGGCGCGTGTGTCCTGCCAAGTCAAGTCAAGAAATGTTGTTTGGAGTCTGATAGACTGTCAATTTGTTGAACTTACTGTATTTGTATTTGTAAGTGTGCAGTCTAACCCACCCTTCTGATTCTCTTGTTCTTCCTTTCCCGTCTCTCACTCCCCTTCTCTGTCTCTCTGTCTGTCTCTCTCTCGCTCTCTCTCTCTGCCTAGGTGTTCAAGAAGGAGCCCACACACTTCCCCTTCTTCATCAAGTGTGTAATGGAGGCGACGCTGGCGGGGAAGGGTTTGTCTCTACGGGAACAGACTGTGCTGCTGCTCTTCCTCGACCATTGCTTTAACAGCCTGGTATGCTCAGCTTGCTATGCTGACAAACTGGTGGAGGCGGGAGGGGTCGAATTGCAGAGGGGGTGTGGGGGCGGGTAGAATGAATTAATGAAAATGTAGTAGGCTAAACTAAATGACATGCTAGCATAAAATTGACACATTTCTGATGCAACACCCATATAAACGCAAAGCAGAGGATGAAGCATCACCAGATGGGCTTTCAAATCAATGTCCTTCCAAGACAAAGACTAGAAAATATGACAACACATATCTTGCCTTTGGCTTCACCTGTACTACAACGCTGGGTAACGAGGAGAGACCGCAGTGTGTTGTCTGTCTTGCAGCCAAACAAGCTTGCAGCAAGACAAAGTCAGTTGACTTCTTTAGACAAAAACTCGTCAACTACTGTGTGGGCACAAAAAGAAATCTACCAAAGGGGGGCCCAGCAAAAAAAGTTTGGGAACCACTGGGTTAGACTATGATTGGTCAACAGCTTGCTGTGCTAGTCTTTGGTTAGACTATGATTGGTCAACAGCTTGCTGTGCTAGTCATTGGTTGGATTATGATTGGTTAGCAGCTAGCCCACTCTTATAGCAACTCTAAAGAGTTTCAAAATTGCACCATCTACAGGTTAAAACCGGAATTACTGCTGTCGTAAATAATTTAGCATGCATATAATATATATATATATATTGTATGCATGCTAAACCACAAACGGGAAACCACAACGGGAAAAAAATTATGAAAATTTGCTAAACAGACTGCAAAACTGTAGTTTCTAAAGCCAAAATAGATAGCTTCTAACCCATTAGATTGCATGCGTAACGTTACACTTACAACCGTAACATGGATGTGTACTCAATTTTCATTTAATTTCTAAATCCACTAGTTTCACAATGAAATATCCGCCTCACATATAAATATGTTGACAACTTACGGATGATGGCATGCTTTCAAAAGCGCTAAAGCTATAAACAACTAGGAAACGTACCTAGCATTACCCACGTTAGCGCCTTAGCTAACACAAAGACTCATCCACTGTTTGTAGCCATCACAGGCTAATGGATAGATAAAACAATCAATGATGAATACTGTCGGATATACCATTATTACTTACAAGTCCAATAGCAACAAAGCTAGGTCACCATGCGTTTTGCAATGTGTAGCCTCCTTCAGCTCTCACCAACAATTGAAAGCCGGACCAATATTCGATCTGGTTCCCGTTTTTTTTTTTTTTTTTTTTTTTTTGCTTCTTCAGATCTCCTTCTTTTCTTTTCTCCTTCTGCTGCATGATTGCAATTCAAACACAACCGCGTTTTCTTCCGTTATATATCTGTCGAGGCAGCTCAACTCTAGATATACTCCAACCTATGGCTGGCCGCAAAGCCAATCGACTGTAGTTTTTACTTGGACTACAGAACCTGGACCCGACAGGGCGAACTTGTTTAGTGCTATTACAGCCGATAGAGGGCTCCAGAGCAGATGCAGAAGGTAACGTTCATACTGTTATGAGTTGATGGACCACCAAAACGATTTAGAAAAAATTATTTTAAGGTCTTAAAAACTCTTTAGTGTTGCTTTAAAGCAACACCAAAGACCTTTTAGTACCTGAAAATAATGTTTTCAAAATCGTTTCAGTGGTCCATCAACTTGTACCAGGGTGAACAATACTAACTGCATTTGCTCTGCGTGGCTCTCTGTCGGCTATAATGGCACTAAACAAGTTTCCCAATCGGGTAGCGGATCTGTAGTTCAAGTAAAAACTTATGGCAAGCTTCCGCTTCCAACCTGTAGATGGTGCGATTTTGAAACTCAACTGTGCTGGGTTTAGTTTGTTTGGTGTGTGCTAAGTGTGTTGCACTATTTCATTTATAGGATACATGCAGAGACCAAATTCCCTTCATGAGATCAGAAGAGTATTTCTACTTTTACTTAGATGTTGTATTTTCCTTAATGTCCACTAGATGGCAGCATTGAATCAGGGGCTGAGTGCTCAGGATGCAAAGCCCCAAATATTCCACCCGTCATGTTGTATTGATCTCAAGAGCCTTCATCAGCCTCTTGCATAGTTATGAGAGCTGTAGCACAGTAGCAAAGATGGAAAAGTAATGCGTCATGCATGCATTTCTCTTTCTCCCTCTCCTTCTCTTTCTCTCTCCCTCTCTCTTTTTCCCCTCTCTCTCTCTCCCTCTCCCCCTCTCCTCTCTCTTTTGCAGGAGGTTGATCTGATTCGTGAGCAGGTGCAGCAGCTCATATCTCTGCCCATGTGGATGTGTCTGCTCCCGGTATGCACCACAGCTCACAGCCACCGCCCTCAGCCCTGGGCTTTCGCACAGTCACTGCCAGTTACCATGCTAAACAGCCATGCACACATCTAGGAAAACAACAGGAAGAGGTTGCTTCCAAAACACTATAGCCACCATTTTAATGCATTTTCAGACATCTTTTTTTCCTCCAGACGTATGTCAGTACAGATATATCAGTACATCTGGATTTAAATTACTTTTATTTGATTTTAGTTTTAGGATAATGAAATCAAAGTAACTGAATATTGATCAATAAATACTGAAATACATTTTTGAACACAACATTAATGTAGCACTTTTAAAAAATGTATTTTTAGCATTGCAGAACCGTACTCTTTAAATGCGTTGCTGTGCATGTATTCTTGTGTCTCAGCTAAAGCTCATTCACCTGCATTGTAGCCATCCGGCACGGTGGTTAAACAGTGGTTACAGCACAACAGCATGGCCTAGAGGAAGTGATCATGACAAATCTTGAGTCGAATGACTGTGCATTTCTAACGAGCATTTTTACGGCCCCGGCTACCTGATGCTTTATTTAGCGAGGTCTCTCATGGGCCAGTGTGTGGTAATACAGAGCGGCTTGATTCATTATTCTGTTCCGTGCAAGGCTCAGAAACGTGCCGCTCCCAAAGACGGAGCACATTTGTTAGCTGCGGATTTGTGTAAGTGTGACAAGGAGAGACGCAGTCCCTGCTCTCATTTCTGAGCATTGGGCTGGAATTAAATATTAATCGCTCATCTCCGCTCCGCTCTGCGCATCTCACTCGCTCAGGTTCATCGTTTTAACGATGCCTCGTTTGAACTCACGCCGCCGCATTAGAATGAATCTGAGTTTGGCAAAATTACCTTTTGTGTGTGTGTGTGTGTGTGTGTGTGTGTCTTTTTTTTTTTTTTCTTATGTAGTCAAGACTACAGCAAGAAATGAAGAAAGTTCCCAAACTGAGAAAGTTCTGGAACCTTATCAAAAAGAACTTTGAGAAGCTGGACTCCAAGGCTGTTGAACAGTAAGGCCGCTAGTTCCCTCATGTGACCCTGTGTGACCCCGGGTGCCTTGCGTTGGTGGCGTCCTTAAAAGCAGAACTTTGTAGTGATCTTAATTTAACCGCTTTGAAGTTAAATGGGATGTTTTAGATGGGGTTTGAACTTAAAAGCAATGATGCACCCATCTCTTCTAGTGTGCACTGGGTAGACTTCAGCACTGCAGGCAGCATTGCCGTTGCCGTGCCAACACCGAAAACTAAGTCTGGTGCCTCATGATGAAACAGTGTAGATTTCCTCTATCAGCATAATTCTTATAAATATTGTTGCTGTTGTAATCTTTTTGCTTAGTATGGGTGTGAATATGTGTGGCTGTAATAGTACCAGCATGCAACTGCAGGGGGAGCTGTGTAGCAAAGATCCCTGCTACTGCAACGTGCTGCTTCAATGTGACCCCAGTCGCCTTGGGTGGATGGGGGTTTTAATGCATGTCTCATCAACCCGTCTCACAGCTGGCCCTCTCTTTCAGAGCCAAAATGGAGCGCACATTCCTGTCTGAGCTCATCAAGAAGTTCCTCCAGGTGCTGACATCCATCCCAGCGGCAGGTAAGCAGCTCTGACGCAGGTACCCCGTTATCAAAGCACACCTACGCACACCTGTTTGGGGTCCCCTCGGTGCCAGCTAGGTGCTGGACGCTGGCTGGTCTGATGTTCTCCTGGAGTGAACCTCTCGATCTGAGAACCGCATTGAGTTCGAAAAAAAAAAAAAAAACGATTGGAGGTATCAGATAGCAGGCAGGTTGTTTTGCAGAGCTGTGGGAATCTCTCTCTCTCTCTCTCTCTCTCTCTCTCTCTCTCTCTCTCTCTCTCCCCCTCCCTCCCTCTCCTGCTGGATCCTTTGAAGCCGCGTGGCTTTGGGGTCTCTTTGAAACTCCCTGCTCTGACTCTACTGGAGTGGAGAAAAGGACACTCCACACACACACACTCACACACACCACCTCATTCCCAGGTGTGTTTAAGCCTTACCTTTCATCACAGATATATCTTGTCCAGCTTTGAAAGACAAGCCAACACACACATACCTACACACACACATCCAAACAGTTTCCTGCAGTGTGTTTACTTATAGAAGAAACAGTAGCAAACACTTATACAAAAGTGCACCTAACGAGTCTCAATATGACATCTGATCTGAGGTGCTCACATATGACCTGTATATAACTGCTGGAGAAAATAGACAATTTGATACACACATAAATAATCAAGTGCCTCACTGGAAAATAGGGGTTTTATGGAATTTAAGATTTTGGAAATAAGGGCCAACAATTCCCACAACTCACACTGTTCTTATATAGCGCTTTTCCACTACAGCCCTACTCTACCCTGCTCAATTCGGCTCGGTTGAGGAACCAGCCTGGTTTGCTTTTCCACTAGCCTGGGTACGAAGTGGTACTATGCGAAGTGGGTGTTGTCGAACTGCCACCGTGCTTTATCCACTTGAAATAATGTCAATAATGTTATCCTTCTGGTTGTCATTTAGTCAAATTAAAAGGTTACGATAGCTAGTTGGCTAGAGTTGGGGATACTGACTGCTTGAACCCTCTCTGTTTAAACACTCGCTGATGGTGCTATATTCTGAATAACAGACCAGTAGATCAGATTCGTTGCTTGAAATATTCTATTTCACAAAGAAAAAAAGATAAGCACTGAACACAGGCAAAGTTGTTCTCTCATGTAGTCTAAAGTTTGCTGCCACCTCTCGAACCAATCAGCGGCATCTGTCTGTTCACATCAGGCTTTCGTACCTACTTGGCCCTACTTGGCTTGAATGGAACTTGGCTGAAGCAGGTACGAAAAATGGTACCTGGTACCAGGTACTCAGGGCTGGTCGAAAAGCCAAGAACACGGATAGAGTCGAGTAGAGCCGGGCTAAACCGAGCCGGTGGAAAAGCGCCAATAGTCTAGTCCCAGACAGAACCTCATAGGCTCACACCTTTCTTAGAACCTCAATGCCTGGCTTTAAAAACTAAAATGTTTTTTTGTTTTTGTAATTCTTAAGATAACATTTGCTTTCTTTAATCCTGTTGGTTTAGTGTACCGACCCTCACACATAACTACAGGCTCATATGGTGGAAAAGTGTCAGTCACATTTTTGCTAAGGCTTTAAAATACATTTCTGGGTGTTTGTGTGTTTCAGGGAATGTATCCATGGAGGCTGTGCATTATTGTGAGCGGTTCATCGAGCTCATGATTGACCTGGAGGTAAGAGTGCAGCCTTAAACGTCTATGTATCCTGTACACATGGAGGAGAACTGCTGTGCACACACATGTTGTCTATATGTGCTCTGTATGCATATATATGGGCCCTGTACATACGAAAGAGACCTTCTGTCTGCATCTATATATACCCTGTACATACAGAGGGGACCTGCTGTCTATATGCATCTGTATGTAGCCTGTCTATAAGTTTTTATTTGTAGCCTGTCTGTATGCACCTATATGTGTTTGCGTGTTCCTTGTGTTTGTGTGCCGTCTAGATGTTGCCCTGGCAACTGCTGCACAGAGAACACTGAGTGAGGGGACATGCCAGTCGGGTTTATAAGATGAGAGTTTTATAACGCAGGAGTGCAGAGAAGACACAGTGGTGGCGTGATTTTGGCAATAAGCACTAGCATGGAGAGGGCACTGATGTGCCAGTCTCAAAGCATGGCACTGGTGGTGGGCACTGGTGCCCCCCATGGCACCGTCTGGGCTCTTGAGAATTGGCACGCTGCTGTAGCCCCTGCTGCATTGACTCTGGACTGTAGGGTGTGTTTAGGCAGGGGAATACACACACACACACACACTCCCTGCCTGCTCT
>JAGFZM010004852.1:8724-42075 GCA_017657215.1 Limnothrissa miodon | reverse complement strand
TTACTTCACGGGTTTAACACGATAAGTTCTCTTTATTACACTAACTTCATCTGCTTTGCCGAGAAAACCACTTTCAAAACTTACTGCTTAAAATTTATTAGGATGGTTATATAAAGACCTCATGTTAGACACACTGCACTATCATGGTGAGTGAGTGACATACATGAATAAAAATGTAATTCACCAAAACACATTTTAAATATCAAAAGTACTAAACCTGTGTATTAAAATTGTTAAATCTTTGAACTTTTACCATACTGTTCTGTTTGTGTTAGAAAACATTTTGCTTTTTGGCTAATAACAGCGGCAAGTGCATGATGGGAAAAAATCATAATCAAAATGCCACTGAAGACGTGTGCGCTTGTGTGTGGATTGATATTCAACAAATTCAACATTGTTAATCAAAGTAGAAGTGAGAAGAAGCCAAAAGGAGAAGGGAAGAAAATCAACGCACAAAGTTGGATTATTTTACGTTGTGTCATCTGGAATTGATAATTGTGGTGAGTTAGTTAACTGCAATGCTACTTATAAAGTTTTTGTTAGCTATAGTGCGCTGTTAGCCCAGCAGACAGATTCCACTCAGGCTAGCTCATGAGTTCAAATGTTAGGATATTTTAACAGACCACCTTATTCTGACTGAGATGGTATACTATTAAAACAGTGTGTAAGTGGCCCATCTGCTGTTATTTTTCATTAAACGTGTTGTATCAGAGAAAGTGCTGTTGCAGGCTACTGTCTGTTGTTGATGTTCTGCATGGAGTGGCGCGAGGTAATGCGCTTTTTAACTTTCAGTGTGGCTTAGGAATCAGGTAGCCTACTACTACATCATTAGCCTACCTTGAAGCAAGAACTGTCAGTGTGCAGAAAGTGGTAAAAAAGTCAGAAGAGGCTAGGCGTGTGCGGATTAAGCATCTTGTGTGCGTAAGGCTGGATGAAATTTACATGGCATTGTCGCCTGCGTCTTTATGCCTCAAAACAATGGTCTTGGTGTTATTAGAAAGAAACCTGTTTGGGTGTCATGCTAATTCTAGTTATGGAATTGTTGCAGTTTTGCGTATGCCGGAGCACCATTGTTCACGTGATATTAAAACAAAACATAGCCTATTGTACTATTTGTTAGATGCACTGTCTATACATGGATTTCACAGCAACTCAACGCCGTTGCACGGCGCAAGACCAGGACAGAAAGCAGCATATTTTTGTATTGAAACTGGGGAGGAAAGCAATATTACAAGTTGTTGTGTAGTGAACTGTGCAAACAGAGTTGGATATGGCATCAAAATGTTAAACATACGGGAGAGGCATCCGTTTCAAGTAGCTTGCATCTTTAATGTAAAATACGTAGACAAAGGCTCAGATATGTAAAACTATGTTTGGGTATATGTTGAGTGGGTGTGTGCAGGTGTTCTTGGTTACAGAAGGGGGATTAGTAGACTAACAACAGGTAATAAACAGTAGGCTACATTTAAACGTGATTTTCTCACGGTTATTCTATTACGATAGATGGCTTTCTGTCCCGGGTTTGCGTGCGCAGGCGAAATGCCAAGCCACCACGTTTCTTACGCATTTAGTGTTTGTCACTTCAACATTGTGACAGTCATACGCCGTTGAATGTAAATTGACCTAAACAACCGTTTTGTTTGCTTATATGTTTAAGATAATGTAGATAGACTATGCAATTTTCTTAATGGACTGAATCGTGTTGCTGCCCTTTGACCATGACGAAGGGGGATTCCATCAGTAAAACAGCGATTTGGAATCCGAAGGACAGATGGGCTGTTTGGTCTCCAAAAACGTAATAGCGTGTCATAGGTCAGTAGGAAGTAGCCTATCATAACGTGAATTATGATAAATAATAACTAAATCTTAAATTAGGGTCCATGAGAAAATTGTGCTGTATTGGGGCTGATTTTAATATAGCCTACAGCCTGCACATTTCGGATAGTCTATGCGTCACTTAAACAGTCACGAGAGATGTGTAATGTTTGAAAGTATTCAATGTAAAGTAGCATAACTGTACTGTAAACATAAACTAAGTAAGATGGCACGTGTAATCCATTCTCTAGGATATTATATCTACACAATAATACGTGGTGATGCTACCTTGTACTTGCGCATAGGCTATTTGGACACCTACGCACAGCAAAACAGCGCAACCCTGGTCATGATACTTTTACAGCGAGTGTGAAGTTAATAGGGCAACTCACTGCCTCCGTTTTTACTCACTAACTGTTTCTATCCATTGAAATAAATCGCCCTGTATTTATTCCAAACATGCATGGCCATTAATCTATAGCTTTTGGCCATTACATAGCCTATGTAGGCAACAGGCGGACTTTTTGGCCCCCCCACCACGCGAATCATTCCGGCGCCCCTGCCCGTCACATTGTGTAATAAAGAGGGTTAACATGCGTCTCATATTGTCGCCTATAGACTAAAATTAAATCTATAACCTAAACTACCATTAGCTAAATTGATCATTTATGTATTTTCTTCTAGCGCAACTAAATAAGGCATAATTTATCATTAGAAAATTTACATATGAGAATATTTTCTGACCAATTTGGTGAATTGACCTACTTTCTATGCTCTGATAAAAATATAGATATCTCTAAATTGGTTGCACGTGAGCCTGTCATTCAAATTGGTTCAACTTCAACAAGTAGCTATCCAGTCCTTAAATCACGAAAGTGCACGACCCAAAAAAATTATCCTTACAGCCTTTGCTGTATTTGCATATTTTCGTGAAAAGATGTCAGCAATATGTTTTTCTTACCGCTATGTAGAAGGCATACTATGTAGAACTTGCAATGTTCTGCCTAACCAGTTTAACTGAGGTTGGATGCTGCGTGTCTCCCCTCTCTTCTTACAATGCCACTCTGTTAAAGCCGCCCAATTCTAGCAGTTGAATCAGACCAGAAAGCCACCAGGAAGTGTCTTTCAAGAACAGGCTATAAAACAGCGTTATGTTGTGTTTCTGCGAAGAGCAGATTCACACAACTAGCCTAAGTCTAAGTGATGTGATGCTAAGGGTCTTTTGACATTTGAAATTTCTGCTGATTATTAGCAGGGTGACAAAATGGCTTAATCCAACAGCCTTAGTGCTACAGAAATAGAGAACTAGACTATGAAATGTTGTGGGGAGGAGGGAGGGTGCTGTGTGTGAGTGTCTGTCTCTCTCTGTGTGTGTGTGTACATCGCCCTTTCCGGCAGTCTCCCTGTCATCCTGTTCAGAAGGCCACGAATCCCAAAAGGCTGGTAAGCATTATATCTTGAGAGGTAAAGTGTGTGTGTGTGTGTGTGTGAAAGAGAGAGAGAAGTGGTGAGTGTATGTTGGTTAAAGGTACAATGTGTAGCATTTTTAGCTGTTCATAATCTAGTCTATGTTACCCCATCACAAATATGTGCTTTTTCATGAATATTTACCACCACCATCAATTTCAAATATTCTAAATGGTCGATTTACATAGGCATGAATGGGTGGTGTCACTGTTGCTCCATAGTCATTCGCCATCTTGAAATACAATAGCAGGTAAGGGACATAATACACCGGCTTTGGCTTCGCTATTCGTGAAAACAAGGCGGATCACACACTCAAAATCCGAATTTCAGGAAAAGGAGTCTTCTTCTCCTCCCAAAAAAGAAAAAGGATATTGAAAAAAGCAAGACCAGTGACATCGGACAAAAGAGAACATCGGAGCTGCTAACCTAACGTTAGATGTGAATAGCATGAATTATGAATGCATGCAAGATGAAGGAACAAGATTAAAAGAGACGCCGAGTTTGCTTGCTTCCTTCTGGACAGGCAGATTATGTCTGAATTCAAAGTGTTTCATTGCACGATCGTCTAGTGGGTGTATGCTTTCCATTGTGTAACTTCAATTGAAAACATTTGACAACTAGGCTATATGGCTGAAGCTAACGTTTGTTCTTCCCAATGTTTGGGATGTTATAATGTTGACTGGGTAGATTTACCTTCAATGAATAACAGTACCATAAGTGCTATTTATTTTATTTATTATTACTTTTTTACTATTTTATTTTGATTTCATTTATTATATGTCTTTATTATATATATCCCCTGGCATGTCTAATATTTTGTACACACAAGGTGTTTGTAGTTGATGTGTACTTTGTACTTGCAAAAGATCTGTAATAATAATAATAATAATAATAATATATATAATTTATTAATTTAGCTTCATCTAAGCTATTTTACATAGCCCAATTTCATAGCCCCTCTGTTTGACTAGCTACAGGTTTTGTAACAAACCGGTAGAAACCGTCTATTCCCTCATTAGGCTAACCCTTATTTTTTCACGAAGTGGCATGATTAGTGTTATAATTTTAGTGTTATAATTTTAATTTTATACTATGAAATGGCATGCTATTATATTCCACTCTGCACTTGAATGTGAGTAAGCTGTGCGCTAGTTGTAATAGTTAAGACGTTATAACCAGTGTTGGGAAAGTTACTTTGGAAATGTAATGTGTTACAGTTACAAGTTACTCTATCTAAAATGTAATAGTAGTGTAACTATTTTGATTACTTTAACAAAGTAATGTAACTAATTACATTTGATTACTTTTTAATTACTTTCCCACATTTTGAATGAATTTTGTCAGCTTTCAATCATTTCCAGTTTTTAAAACCATGGATTACCCTTTAAGTATTAATCAACACTACAAGATCCCTACAAACTCCTTAGACTTCAGTGCATTAACTAGAAGTTGTCTAATTTGTGTGATTGCTAGCTCATTTTTACTTTCTGCAATGGGCTAGAACAGGGATGGCCAACCGGCGGTCCTGGACTGCATGCGGCTCTTTGCTTGGTCTCTTGTGGCTCTTGCATTCATATTGAAGTTTTTGTTTGTGTGTGTGTGTTCGCTTCACAAATGTGCATGTGTGTGAGATGAAAATACAGTCAAGTTTTCTGGCAGGGGGCAAGGTAATCAATCAAAGTAATCAATTTGTTAATTTCGCTCTCAAAATGGCAGGGAACAAAATAATTTTTGTTGAACGTAATGGCAAATCATTCTGCCTTAAATGGAGGGTGGGTGGGTGGGTGGGTGTGGGTGAGAGAAAGGGGTGATATTAATGTGTGCCCATGTATGATGTGGCCCTTGCGGTAACACAGTTAAAATGTGACTCTTGGTCTCTGACTGGTTGACCATCCCTGGGCATCCCTGAACACTGAGTTTCTATCTGACATTGCAAGTGCAGACTGCTTCGTAAAGTGGGTGGAGTTGCCTATTCAAACATGACGACAAATGTTTCACTGCAGAAGATATGTAACTTGAAATGTAATCCTGAATATTTCCTCAATGTAACTGTAATTTAATTACACAGTTTTTCAATGTAACTGTAACTGATTACTGTTACTTTTATTTTGTAATTAAATTACGTAATTTTGTTACATGTAACTAGTTACTCCCCAACACTGGTTATAACATTACAGAGTAAGAGAGGGGAAGAGGGGATGTTTGTCTAATACAAAAGCAGCCGTTCTTTCTTATTAAACCGTGGCTACAAAAGTAGCTTTTCATTTCATTGGCGCTTTAATAATAACATAATAAAAGTAAGATGAGTCAAGCTGGTGATGCATCTCTTTATTTGTTTACAGTTTTGCATCCACATGGATGGCAATGAATGGGTCCTCTGCCATGTTGCTGATTTCGAAGTGGCAACGCCCATCACTGCCCACCAAGACCTGTCGTCCAGTACAGCTGCTTCCGTTTTTGTCCCCGGAAATGACATCACAGTAGGTACCCGCACGTAGGCCAGTGTCCAAGGTCACAGACATGTTCCTAGAGTGATCGCACAGGTGTTTGTTGTTTAAAATTAAAATAGAACCTTTCACACTTAGTGCTAGAAGCTAGTGATAGAAGTTACATGATTATGTGTTCCATATTACAAATTCTTTCACCAATTCTACAACAATAGAAATTTCCAACTTGATTAGACCACTGTAATGTTCACGGTCAAAAGGAGTCTTATAATGTTGTACATTAATCTTACCAGTCATCGTTGTTAATAACAATGAAGCCTCGGTTGCCACGTCCGAAGCCAATCTGGTTACTTTGGTTGTCCCACCAGTTGGAGAAGGGCTGCCCGTCGACCACATTACGGAAAATCACCATGTTCCTGGAGCCAGGTAAGGGGAGAGGACATGACTCTTCACCTCACTGCATTAGCACCGTGAGCAGCAGAGGAATGAGCTCAATCATCTGTATGGCACTGGCAAATGACCATGCTTAATTTTAACCACATCATCCTGGCATGACAGTTGACTGGCAATGGCCAAAACTATGCTTCATTTTAACCACATCATTCTGACATCAGAGTTAGTTGACTGGCAATGGCCAAAACTATGCTTAATTTTAACCACACCATTCAGACATCAAAGTTAGTTGACTGGCAATGGACAGTGCATTGCAACCAACAACGTAGCTTATTTAGAGCCAGTGTTCCGAACGCTTAGTTAATGTGGTAACACTTTATTTCCAAGTACACCACATGTTCACCACTAATACATACCTAATGTCTGTATAAGTAACTTGTAAGCCATGTGTTAAAGCAGCACTAAAGAGTTTTTAAAACCTCAAAATAATGTTTTCAAAATCGTTTTGGTGGTCCATCAATTTATAACAGGATGAACGTTACTTTCTGCGTCTGCTCTGCGGCCCTCTATCGGCTATTACAGCACTAAACAAGTTTGCCCAATCGGGTAGCGATCTGTAGTCCAAGTAAAAACTACAGTTGATTATCTTTGCGGAAAGCGATAGGTGGGGCAAGCTCTGGGCGGAATATAGCCTACTCGACAGATATGATGGGAGAAAACATGGTTGCGTTTGAATTGCCATCATGATGGAGCAACCAAAGAAGAGAAGGAGTAGAATATCTGAAGAAGCAAAAAAAAAAAAAAAACAAGAAAACAGGCGCATAATCATAAAGAACTCAAACTAGAGTGAATATTCGACTGGCTTTCACTCGTTGACGAGAGCTGAAGGAGGCTACACGATGCAATACAGATGGTGACCTAGCTGTGTTGCAACTGGACTTGTAAGCAATATTCGTATCCGACAGTATTCATCATTGATTGTTTTATCTATCGACTAGCCTGTGATAGCTTGAAACAGTGGATGAATTTTGTGATGAGTCTTTGAGGCATAGCTAACATGGGTAATGCTAGGTACGTTTCCCTTACAAGTTGTTTATGTTCAGCATGTTTTCTTGAGCATCCTAGTGTAAACATATCTTTCTATTACACTAGACCCTTTGACAAAATCTAAAATGGACAGTAGGCAATGTCATATACATATGTATATATTTGTTATTATTATTTCTGTTGTTTCAAAAGTCGAAATAAATCATACTTTTATAACATCGTACATACCTTGTCTGTAAACATAATTTCTAAAGCCAGTGCTGATAAACAAATTGCGGAATTGCGGTGACCGCATGCTAAACTATTTATGACAGCATTAATTCCAGTTAGAACCTGTGGAGTGTGCGATTTACAAACTCCTTGGTGCAATTTTGAAACTCCTTGGTGCTTGTCTTGCTCATGATGAATTCATGCATTTATTCTTGATATGATCTTAATAATCTCCTAAGGACTTAGTAGGCTTTGACCTCTACTTAATGTCTGTATTACAAGTCATTACAGACATACAGACATTCATTAATTATGTATTAGTGGCTAACATTAAAATAAAATGTTACCTTTAGAGTTTATCTCTGTCTCAAGGTATTGGTAGTTTCTTAATGCTAAGTGACAGTATATCTTAACCTCTGTCTTATGGCATGTCTATAGGTCATACATTGTCTAACTTTATCTTAACAAAATTTATAGGTTAAAATTAGGGCTGTCAAAATGAATGTATTAAATGTCCTTCATTTTTAATCTACATTAATCACATTTAATTTTGCATTAGCAAACAGACTCAAGGAAAATGGGAAAAGATATGCACCTAGCATGTATACTGAACATCCTGAAGATTGATGTCAACAAAAAACTTATATAACAAATAAACATATATAAACATATGTGGCCCTGTTACTCCTCTTTCAGGCAATTACTAAGACACACTAACTTTACATTTTCATTGTTTACATTGTCCGAGAGGAGAGCTGACCGCTTCTTATTTACAATATTGCCTGCAACTGAGAACAGTCTTTGAATGAATATAGACATTGCAGAGATTGAGTCATTCTGCACAGCAGATGGTTAATTGCATTAAAATTTTTAATCAGATTAATCATGATGATAGATTAATCTGCGTTAAAGGCCCACTGTGCAACATTTTTCATTTAATTAATCCGTTTCATACTGTTTAGGATGCTAAAATTAGTCATTACACGGCGAACGAACGGTGTGGAATGCGCCACCGTGGCCTATAGCGGTATATAAGCACTTGCAATGTTCAGCAGCGCGGACCGCCTCCAATAGAATGCAGTGCAATACAATGCAATACAGCGGTCTTTAGAGGGAGCTTGTGAGAGAGAAAAACAGAACGCTTAGCCCCTCTTTAATTGTGATTAATCGAAATTAATCCACAGCAACCCTGTGATTAATCTGACTAAAAATTTTAAGCGATTAAGACCACTACCTAAAATATGTTTTACAAAAATGCCATGTTGGTCTCAGGACTTGCACACTTCCTGGCATAGAAGATCAGCATATTATTCTTTTTTGAATGTATGTTTTATTTATTAAAAGAAAAAAAATCGAAATGAATCAGCTAGCTTTAATAAATAACATTTATCAGCTGTTTTAAAATGATCTCATGCATGCTCTAAAAGACAATTGAAAAAAAAAAAAAACAGTACATGCCAGAAACATGGATTCAGTTTCAAGAATAATCTAAGAAAGCAGACTCTAAAGAGGTAGTTAATGGAAACGCAGTAACTACCCAATGCTAACCATCTAAGTGGCTAAGTGCTAAGCAAATGTGTTTTTGGGCTACGCTCCCCAGAGACACACCCACCTGATCTGCCTCCAACGATGCTCACAGACCCAGCCGTCCCCACACGTGGAATCGGGGTTGATGGGCACAGGCTTGGTGGAGCCGTCAGAGTTGCTAGGAGGACCCATCCAGTCATTCTGGTCCTGAGGGGTGGAGAATATCATGAGATTATATACATGGACACACACACACACACACATACACAAGCACATGCTGGGGAGACCCATCCAGTTATTCTGGTCCTGAGGGGTGGGGAACGGTACAAGGTTACATGTACTTGCTCTCTCACAAACACAGACACATACACACACACAGACACACACACACAAGCACTTCACTTATGCACTCCTATTCTCTTAGCGGTATTCTCTTTAAGGTTTCTTCTATGTAGTTAGATTGCTATCCTCTTTAGTAAGTTGTGTTGGATGAAAGCATCTGCTAAATGCACACATTTAATGTAAATGTAACATGTGTCTGCTAATGCTAGCATTGTGGTTGTTAGGTTTCTGGATCTGTGACAGTCTACTACCTTTCCATTGACGAAGTGGCGATCCCAGCGGAAGCTTGACATGACCCTGGTGACCCCATACGGATGAGCCAGCATTAGCCCCATAGCCATCTTATAGAGCCTGCACAGGAAGGAACATATATGGCCATCTTAAAGAAACTGCACAGAAAGTAACATTTACCTAACTACCTAATAAAACTTGCAGTTTAAAGAACATATATGGCCATCTTATAGAGCCTGCACAGACAGGAACATATAACAATTTTATAGAACCTGCAGTTTACATACCATATACCTCATTGAACCTGCAATTTAGAGAATATAGTTATCTCATAGAACATGCAGATTAAAGAACATATAAAGCCCCTTTGTACAACCTGCAGATTAAAGAACATACGGCCACCTAATAGAACCTGCAGATTAAAGAACACATACAGCCCCCTTGTACAACCTGCAGTTTAAAGTACATTAAGGGCCATCCCATAAAACCTACAGTTTAGAAAACAAAAATGGCCATCTCATACAACTTGCTCAAGACGTACCATAATATATGGGCATCTTATAAATCCTGCAGATTAAAAAAAAATATATATATATACAGCCATCTCATAGAACCTGTAGATTATGAATATATGTCAAAAAATGCTTCCTTAATAGTGATGCAATTGTTGATAAACTCAGTACAGATGTGTTACAACACTATGACTGTATTACACATCTTTTTAATCTCCATAAGATACTATGCTGCATCAGCTCTGGTTGTAGCCAATGTAATTAATTAATAACTTAAACCGGCACTAAGCAGCATTCAGTTTTTCAGTGGCGCATTCTACACCGTTCGTTCGCCATGTAATGACTAATTTTAGCATCCTAAACAGTATGAAACGGATTAATTAAATGAAAAATGTTGCATAGTGGGCCTTTAAAGGTTCGATAGTCAGTATGGTACATGTGTGTAAGAATGTGCTATAGCACTAGTTTCATCTGCACACACACACACGTCACACCGAAGTTGAGTATTGAACCCGGGTCACTGGAGTGAAAGACTGAGAACTAAGCCACTGAGCTAATGATTCTAACTCAAACATGGAGGTCATTCAAAATTTAAACATTTATTTAACAATCTTAGACCGCACAGAAGATACTTGAACGAAAACAGGAAAAAATCCAAGGGAACAAACGCAAAAATGGTTTAACAAAAGCAAAGTCCAAAATTCAAAAGTAATAATCCAGGCTTGGAGGCCAAAAGGGAAAAGATAGAAAAGGTATTCCAAAACAGGGACAAAGTTTCCTTACAGAGATTTCCAAAGAGATTCACTCACCAGCAGGAACTCAAAAGGAGCTGCATAAATACCCAGGCTAATTAGTCACATGACACCACTCATTGGTGAATAATTAGAAATGGCGGGAAAAAAGAAGGCAGGACCATCACATGACCATCAAAAGGACACATGTTCTCCAAGGAAAACAGACATGTCAAAACAAACAAAAAAGGCAGTGGCCACTAAAGGTGAAACATAGCCTTGCACCCTAACCGGACCCCCCCCCTCTAGGAACGACTCCTGGCGTTCCGCGGACGGTCAGGGTGTTTGAGATGGAACTCCCTACACAGATTTGTCCAAAGTGTCCTGAGCTAACACCCAAGAACGCTCCTCAGGTCCATAACCCTCCAAGTCCACCAAGTATTGAATTCCGCCCCGCACACGTCGAACAGTGAAAACAGGTTCACCATTGATGATCCGAGGGGGCGGAGGAGCTTTAGGGGCAGGGGAATGCGGACATGACAAAACAAGGAGACATGAAATGTGGGGTTAATTCTAAGAGTTTGGGGCAACTGAAGCCGGTATGAAACCGGGTTGACTCTGCGAACCACCTGAAAGGGTCCAATATAATGAGGGGCAAGTTTACGTGATTCAACCCGTAGGGGAAGGTCCTTGGAGGACAGCCAGACCCTTTGGCCTGGACGAAAGTTCGGGGCTGGTCTCCTGCGGCGGTTTGCCTGAGACTGGTTGGTCCTGGACGACCGCAGCAGTTCCTTACGGGTCTTGTTCCATGTCGTTCGACAGCGCCTCGTGAAATGCTGGACTGAGGGAACTCCAGCATCCTCCTCCTGTTCCAAACTGGCACTGGAATGGAGACACCTTGGTTGCAGAAGTTTGAAGGGTGTTGTGAGCGTATTCCGCCCATGGCAGCCAGGAACTACAAGATGTCGGGATGTCCATTGCCAGGCTCCTTAGGGTGGCCTCAAGGTCCTGGTTGAGCCTCTCCATCTGCACGTTGGACTGAGGATGGAAGCCAGAGGAGAGGCTGGCCATGGCTCCAAGGACTCTGCAGAATGCCCGCCACACCTGGGAAGAGAACTGGGGCCCTCGGTCCGAGACAATATCCTGGGGAAGCCCAAACACTCGGGTGGGCCAGCTCCAGGTCCAGAATCATGCCTTTGGGCCTTCTTGACTGCAGCCTCAACACCCCAGCAGACAGGGGCAACAATCCGGGACATAGGAATCACAGTGCTTATGTCACCCTCCTTGACCGTAGAAGAGAACTGCCTAGAAAGGGCATCCAGTTTCATGTTCTTAGTGCCCGGGCGATAGGACAGGGTAAAATCAAAGCGACTAAAAAACAAGGCCCATCGGGCCTGGCGGGGGTTAAGACGCTTAGCTTGCTGCAAGTATTCCAAGTTCTTGTGATCCGTCCAAACCAGGAATGGAGGCGGGGATCAGGCGGTGTGAAAAATAGGCATAGGGATGCAGCCTTCCGTTTGATCGCTGAGAACGGATGGCTCCAACCCCAGTATCCGAAGCATCCACCTCAACAACAAATGGCAGCGACAGGTCTGGGAGAACCAGGATGGGTGCCAAGGAGAAACGAGTCTTGAGGTCCTGAAAGGCCTTCTCAGCCCCAGATGGCCTTGGTTTTACATGGATCCATCTCAATCTGCCCCTCCCTTAGGATAAACCCAAGAAAAGAGGTCTCTGACACATGAAACTCACACTTCTGGGATTTAACATAAAGATGATTTTTCATCAGTCTCTGTAGAACTTTACGCACATGCATGCGATGCTCCTGTAGGGACTTGGAGAAATTTAATATGTCATCTAGGTAAACAAACACAAATTGATTGTTAATGAGGGCCTGAAAGACAGCCGCCTTCTGGTACTTGTAGTGTCCAGAAGGCGTATTGAAAGCGGTTTTCCATTCATCTCCCTGCCTGATTCGGACAAGATGGTAGGCGTTGCGCAGGTCCAGTTTAGTAAAAATAGTGGCACCACTGGAGCAGGTCAAAGGCCATGGACATTAGTGGAAGAGGGTAGCGGTTATGAATGGTCACCTTATTCAGACCTCGGTAGTCAATACAAGAGCGTAACCCCCAGTCCTTCTTGCTGACAAAAAAAAACAAACAAAAAAAAACAGCACCAGCAGGAGAAGTAGGTGGTCGAATGAATCCTGACGACAAAGATATAGTCTTCCATGGCCTTCAGGTAAAGACAGAGAGAAGATCCGCCCCTGTGGAGGAGTAGTGCCTGGAAGAAGGTCAATGGCACAATCATAGTGTCTATGGGGTGGAAGAGAGGCAGCCCTGCTTTTACCAAAAACCTCTTTTAAATCCCAGTACTCCACAGGGACTTGAGACAATTCTGTGGGATCTGGAGGCTCGACGGACTGCCTTGGAGTACAGGAATGGAGACAAGTTGCATGACAAGAAGATCCCCACTCAAGAATACGGCCGGTCATCCAATCTATGTGCGGATTGTGACAAGCAAGCCAGGGGATACCAAGAATCACCGGGAACTCAGGAGAGTGGATTAAGGGCCCTCCAATTCCCAGCTGCCCCAGAGTCTATCAGGGCCCGGCAAGAGTGAGCAGAGTCACCCCAGGAGATGGAGACCGGAAGATAGACTCCTTGGCCTTTCCCGATAGCTCTGGACACAACACTCGGAAATGGCCTGCCCTGCCACAGTAGATGCAGCACTTCTCTCTCCTTCAGCGCTCTTGCTCCGCTGTAGAGAGGTGAGTACAACCAATCTGCATCGGCTCTGTTGTGTCCACAGACTGAGGAGAGGAGTTCCACAGTGAACCAGGAGCACAGGAGGTATCTGGGGGGTAAACTGATCCAGGTGGTGCTCCCTGATCCGATTATCCAAGCGGATGGCATGTGCAATCAAGGACTTCAAACCACTGGGACAGCCCACAAAGGCCAACCCATCCTTAACTGGGTCAGACAGGCCATGGTGAAAGGCAGTGACTAAAGCAGGCTCATTCCAACCACTTACGGCTGTCCGAAAGGAAATACCATAATCTGCTACACTGCTCTTGCCTTGTTGGAGAGACATGAGGCGTTTGGCCGACTCCTCACTGGTATCAGATTAATCAAAAACTTGTAACATATCATCAGAAAACATCATAAAATGGGAGCACTCTGGGCCCTGCCTTTGCCAAATGGAGGTTGCCCAAGCGCATGCTTTCTCAATTAGCAGTGTTATTACATATGCAATCTTGGCCCTGTCTGTAGGATAGGAGGCAAGCTGTAGTTCAAAGGTAAGCTTAGTCAAGAAGCCATGGCAATCACCCTTTTTACCATCATATCTTGGAGGTGCTGGGAGACGTGGTTCAGTGCCATGTGATGGTGATGGAACAGCTTGGGTGACTGCCTGAGTTGGGGTCGGGGCAGTCAGCTGCTGAATAGTGACACCAATCTGCTGCAGCACAGAATCATGACAAGCCAACATCTCCTGCTGAGAGGAAAGAGTCTGGCCATGGGCGAGTGAGAGCTGCCGTCAATTCCTCAATCGCTTGGGTAGAACCATAAGCCCCTGCTGAGTCAGTCATGGCTGAGTTTTTCTGTCACGCCGGAGTTGAGTATTGAACCCGGGTCGCTGGAGTGAAAGATTGAGAACTAAGCCACTTAATAGTCTTGAACGCAAACAGGAAAAAATCCAACTGAACAAACGCAAAATGGTTTAACAAAAGCAAAGTCCAAAAATCAAAAGTAATAATCCAGGCTTGAGGCCAAAACGGGAAAAACATAGAAAAGGTATTCCAAAACAGGGGCAAAGTTTCCTTACAGAGATTTACAAAGAGATTCACTCACCAGCAGGAACTCAAAAACTCAAAAGGAGCTGTATAAATACCCAGGCCATGACACTACTCATTGGTGAACAGTTAGAAATGGCGGGAAAAAAGAAGGCAGGGCAATCACATGACCATCAAAAAGACACATGTTCTCCAAGGAAAACAAAGACATGTCAAAACAAACAAAAAAGGCAGTGGCCACTAGAAGTCAAACATAGTCTTGCACCCTAATACATATGTGTGTGTGTGTGTGTGTTTAGAGTACTTTGTGTGTGCATGCGTGAGTGGGTGTCTGTATACTTGTGTGCATGCGTGGATCTATGTGTGTGTGTGCTTGTTTGCGTTTGTCTGTTTGTGTGTGTGTGTGTGTGTGTGTGTGCGCGCACCTAGGGTCCCAGAATGTGAGAATGGCGGCTCCACCTGCACCGTGACCCCTCTGGTTGTCATGGTTATCCACAAACACCACAGCGTCACCGTTGGGCATGAAACCCCAACCCTCTCCCCAGCTCCTGAGAACAGAGACAGAGTAAGTGTTTATATTCTCTCTTAGAGACAGAGTTAGTGCCTATATGCCCTCTTAGAGACAGTGTAATAGTCTATATGACCTTGCTCCAGCTCCTGAGAACAGCAGGGAGGTGGATGCAGTGGCCATGGCCTGCATTTATATAGCGCTTTTCTACTCCTGCGAGCATTCAATGCGCTTTACAATGTATGGGTCACATTCACCCATTCACACACCAGTGGTAGAGGGTGCATGCAAGGCGCCAACCTGCCACCAGGGGCACTTTGGGGTTCAGTATCTTGCTCAGGAACACTTTAACAGAGTCAGGCAGGATGGATCTCGAACCTGCAGCCCTCTAGGTGCCAAAGGGCACCTTTGCCACCACCACCTGCCATGTCCTAATTAATTACAGTTTTTTACGATTGTTTACACTCTAAAATAAAAATTTCCACACAATTTGCAAAATTCTACTCCAAGGAGCAAAACACCGCCACAGATTTGCACAACATTAGACACAATGTCTGCTTCACTGTGTGCAAAACATTACACAAAGTGATTTGTAAAACTCTACACACATTTCAGCACCTTAGACACAGATAAGGATTGTGAGGTTACTTCCTTGTCATTTCAAAGCCCCGGATTGCCAATGACCACACTAATGAACAAATTGGATAACCACATCCACAAGGTGTGGAAGCACACATGTGCTAATTTGAAAACGCAGCACTCAGGTGTGTTATAAAAGGCTGCAGGTGAGTTCACCTGTATTCATCAAAAATGGAAGGAGCTAGAAGAAGAGTGAGAATGAGAGGGCTGAAAGAGGAGAAGAAGGAGGTAGAGGAGAAGGAGGTAGATGAGGAGGCCCAGGTAGAGGAAGAGGAGAAGAAGGACTTGAAGAGTTGATAGAACCTGAACAAAGAAGACGAGGACCACATTTGTTTCATTAATTTCATTATTGGTTGATTACTGTAACTGATTATGGTAAGAAATACTGCATTCCTTGAATTGAAATAAATACTTGAAATATTGAGTCTGCAGCATCAGTGTTGTGCAGTGCTGGGTAAGGTTATAGTAGGCCTATTTGTGTACATTGTCCCTATATCTCAAACTAATCATGAAGAATGTTGCGGGTTTGTCACTATTTTTTGTCATCGAAATGATCCCTTACATAACAAAAATCTAGCACATGCTATTTCCTAAAATTTGTTTTTTACAAATGTGTTTTTTATTTATCATAGCGGTGTGAAACTGTCTGTAATTGTGTCTGATCATTGAGGACTGTGTTGGTTAAATGAAAACTAATAGCATTTTCACAAATATGTGTCTATGTTTTGACTGAAATGAGTATGTTTTGACTGAAGTGTGTCATTTTGCAAACAATCTAGGAATTCTGCAAATTGATAATTGCGATTATATTTTGAAAAAAAGAACCCGCTTTTCAAACTTGTGTGTAAACAATTGAAAAAAACTGTAACACAGAGACTACCCTCACTTTAAAGTAGAACAGCAGAGGCTGTTAAGGTTCCTTTTCTATATGTATACATAACAAACTGTCCAAAATATTGCATTTAAGTAAAATGTAATATCTGTAGTAGTTGTTTTGAATGCAGTTTTTTCATGTTGTTCATCATGCAGTAATGGACCTACTGTAAAAAAAAAGTAGTTTTGATATTGCAATACAATATAGGACTGTTCACAGGCTATAATTGACCCATGCTTTACTTAATGAAAGCTCACTTCAGGTAGCAAAGCTTCTCGCCATCCCACTTGCGCAGAACCTTGCCTAGTTTGGCTCCGTACTTAAACTCAGTGACCCGACCCAGTCCAAAGTATTCCCGGGCCTGGATGGGCTCGCCGCCAAGATCAATAACCTGAAGAAACACACACACAGACTCATACTTTTCTGTACATGATCAATGTCAATGATCAAATCATTTTTAGTTTGGGTGCTATCAACTTAAATTTAAATTTTCCATTTGCACATAAAGTAGATACACAATCTTTAGCATCCCAGTCTGAACAGAGGAGAGTGGGGACAACGCCATTATCTGTCTGCTACATATCATTCTGCTTTGAGATCCCTCCACTGGAGAGTTGGCAGCCACTTTACACCTGGGCAGATCTCAACTGGTCCCTGTGATCCTAGTTGCCCTTCAACATCAGGGCAACCTTTTAACTAGATCCTGTGATCTCCATGACCCATTCAACCCCAATATCACACATTGACTATGCTAATTTTGTTAATGGATGATTCTGATCCTTGATCACAACACACATCCGCAGTTCACACCCACAGGCCTGAAATATAAGCTTCTGGTATTTCCAACACCAGTCAGAACTAAAGAAGGTTTCTGGATGGAAAGTGAAACGTTTTTAAGCTCTAAAAGAAGTCCAATTGCCTTAACTGAACAATATGACCACCACAACCTGGATGAATTAGACTCTTCACAGACATAGCTAGTATTTAGTTGCAGTTCTCCAAAGTGAGGTTTGGTTATTACATGGGTCTGATTCACCCATCTCATCTTCGTTCACTTCCACCTTTATTACCCTTTACAGTCAAAGCAATTCCAGAACCTACAATTAGGAAATAAATAACAAAAAAATGGGGAAAAAGTGTATGTGACTGTGGTGGTGTTGAATGGGGATAGTGTTGCTGAATGTGGCAAACTAAAATAGGTTACTGTCCTCTTTCCCTTAGGTAACCATTTGCTGCTGGGTTTTGTGGTTCATGCGATGCGGTTTGATCTTTCTTTTTCCTCTATCAATGATCTTTGTCAACTCTGCTGTCTTACAAGAGTTCCTCTTTCAACTTTCACTTTTTCATTAAAGCCAATATTCACTTTTTCAATATTCTATTCTGATATGTCTCATTTAGGTTGGCTCTCAAATCTTAAATCTTGAATTCAGAAGCACTTTAAGTAATCAACCACAAAAATAACAATAAGTTATATAATTTATAATACTAGTACATTAAAATATAGTACTCAACAACAACAACAATAATAAAAAAAATGTGTAGTATTAGGATATTAGAATATAATAATCAACAAAAAATACAACATCACCAACAATAATAATAAAAAATAATAAAACCTCTTGGAAGATGAATGGTCTGGAGCTAGCATTAAACCATGTGGTGCTGAGGTTGTGCAGTCTGTCGAAGATGGCCTTCATGTCTCCTGGCCACATGTGCTTGCAGGCGTCCACCCTGAAGCCGGCCACACCCATGTCGATCAGCTTGTTCATGTAGTCGGCTACCTTCCCCCGCACATAGTCCTTCTCCAGAGCCAGGTCCAGCAGACTGACCAGCTTACAGTCCCGCACCTGCCCGCAATAGTAGGGAAAGATCAAGAGTCAAGGCTAAAGGATTACAGTGGAGTGGTGATCAAGTGATGATCTTGGATAAAGATGCATACAGCTCAATTTACATACATAGTGTATTATATTTGCCCCCAAAAACGAGGCGAATTTGTTAGCATTATTGCCTTTTGGTAACACTGTACTTGAAGGTGTCGACACAAAGGTGGCAATTAATGTCCATGACTCGTCATGTCATGTTTATGTTGACACCCAGTGTGTTAGAATTCTGTTACCACTCAGTATATTTTACAGCAGTATATGTAAATTCCCACAGATCTGGTAAATGTCGTGGTCTATTGCGTACTGGTATATTTTAGGACAGACCTGGTAAATGTCATGGTCTTTAGCATACTGGTATATTTTAGGACAGACCTGGTAAATGTCATGCTAGTATGTGTTAGGACAGACCTGGTTAATGTCGTGGTAGTTCTCAATCTCTCCGCTGCTAGTCTTGCATTTTCCATCGTTAAAGTCCCAGCTGGAGTAGGGCACCGTGGGGAAGTCTCTCTTGTGAGAGTTGAAGTAGGATCCACAGCTCGAGTGGTTGCCCTCACCTCCTCCAGACCCACACATGTGGTTGATGACTGCATCCACATAGATGTTGACCTGTGGATCACACACACACAAACACACACACACACACACACACACACACACACACACACACATATAGACACACATTTTCAATCTACTGTACTTATACTATTGGAAAGGTGAGCGTGGTGGACTGGATAAGTTGTTTAATGGTGCAATGAAATGGGAATTCTTACCTTCTGTGGCGAGTTGTGTAACACTCCTGTGGATAATGTGTATGTTCAATGTGTATTTATAATGTGTGCTGTGTGGCAAACTGTGCAAATTATGCACATACACGTGGTAAGCTGTTTACTTAGCAGTATGTATGGTAAACAGTTTGCTTATACGTGTGGTAAACTGTGTGTAGTACATAAGTGTGGTAAACTGTGTGTTCTCTAAAATACGTGTTGGTAAACTAAATAACCTACATAATGTGTTAAATGAGTAGTTAACAGTTTTTATTTGTTATGGTGAACAGTGTTTAGGTGTTTATATTTAGTGTTTTTACCCCAACATTGTTGCACCTGGTGATCATATCCTGGAGCTCCTGTTCATTTCCTGATCGGGAGCACAGGTTGTATCCGATTGGCTGGTAGCGCTGCCACCAGGGCCTCCAAGGGTTGTCCAGAACAATGTGTTCGCTCGGAGGGGAGATCTGTGTGAGGGTTGGAGCCACACGTTAACCTTACGCATATACAAATCTCTGAGGCACATGTGAACAGCTGTAGTACTGCTGTGGGCCTGCTGTTACAACAAACACAGAGCCCAATGGTTTTATTCTGCTCATTCTCTGATGAACTGCAAGGATTCAATTCAATTTTAATTTATTTATGCACCGCATGATACAAAAGTCGTGTCTAGTAGTGATTCACTAGCCTGGCTAGAGCAACTACAAAGCTCATAAGAGCTTAGTCTGGTCATTCTACGATACTAACCGAATTCTGGGAGGTGGGCTTAACCGGCGGCAGTCAGAATCTGCAACCAATCAGACCACTCAGTCTCATTCAAGCTCGTT
The DNA here is from genome assembly GCA_017657215.1 of Limnothrissa miodon. Lineage (NCBI taxonomy): Eukaryota > Metazoa > Chordata > Actinopteri > Clupeiformes > Clupeidae > Limnothrissa > Limnothrissa miodon. Next base: position 22,068 of record JAGFZM010004852.1, on the reverse strand, counting down.
TCTCATTGGTGCCCTCGAGCCTGGCCAGACTGACTTACTCGCGAAATTGAATGTAGCGTCACAAGTATGGGCGGGCCCAGGCTAGTGTTTCACAGCAGAGAGCACCAATTACCTGACATCACCGATCTAAAACCTACCCAACAGTGGTTTCCACATGTAGACAGTTTGACTCTGGAATTACGCAGATTTAAAAATGTGAGTGAGAATAGATAAAACATGTTTTCCGAATGGCTTCACCTTATGGGGTAAATGGTCCTAAGCTTCTTCACACGATGGGTACAGGGTCTTCTCTTATATCCAGATAGATATTCAAATACGTTTTCTGTGTGATTTCACTTTATGAGTTCTGCAACTACAGACATATGTCCTCATTTCAATATGGCATTTAAATGTGGAGAGCAATGTAGCACAGAGGTTACGTTGTCCGCCTTATTAGTCATATGTTTTGTTATGTACATGTGTGTTTCCTTTGAGGCACTTATTATTAATAATATTATAATTCTAGTAGTAGTACAATAATAGTAGAAGTAGTAGTATTAATAGTAGTACATTTATGCATTTTTTTTTTACATTTAGTATTAGTGGTAGTAGCAGCAGCAGTAGTAGCAGTAGCAGCAGCAGAAATACTACTAGTATAACTATTCTTTTTCTTATTATTGTTATTATGATAACAGTGAACAGACCTGAACCCCTCCATAGCCATTTGGTGCCAGGTAGCGCTCACACTCCTCAGCTATGTCTGCCCAGCGCCACTCAAACAGGTGGACAATGGAGGTCCTTCCATGTCTGGTGTGGGGGTTGTGCTGGGCTAAGCTTAGCCCCAAGAGAGCAACAAAAACCAGAAGCTTCATCCTCATGCACGCCTCACAGGGGAGCAGCAGGGCAATGTGTGTTCGAACTCTTTATACACATCGTCAGCCAAAATACACGTCAGAACACACACACACACACACACACACAGATTTCTGAAAAGGGGGAATACAAATAAGTCCTTATCTGTAGGGGATAAGTCCTTATCTGTAGGGGAATTAAAACACAGATCACAGATGTCAAACTTCTCCATCACTAAGCGGTGTGAGATACTTGGAAAAAACAACACTAAAAAAATTACTTGAAAAACTGGTGCTGTGAATAACTCAAGTAATCATAACTCTAAGTAAACAACTAGTAACTTGACTAGCAATGACTTTCAGTTTTTCAAGTAAGCTTTACTTATCCTTTTCACAGTGCACCTGCAAAAGACATTTGAAATATTTTTGACGAAAACTGGACTTTTTATTTTTTACAGTAAACAATTAACAAAATGTTACAACCTGTACACAGTAAAACGAAACTATTTGTATGTGCTAAAAGAATGAAATTAGGAGATGGTTGATTTGATTGCTAGACTAATGACTGTGTATTTTTTTAAGTGAATGTATCCTTTTCCAGAGGAACAATGCTAAAGATTGTACAAAATTACATAAAAACTGAAACTAAAAGAGCTTGAGTAGAGTGAGTTTGCGGCAGTAGGGACGCAATGACAATGTTTGCTTTTGTTATCTGTGTCTCTAAAGTACAACCAATGAGTGAGGAATGCTGCAGATATCTCCATCATCTGTCCTTGACCACATTTCATTTTGTCCTGTTTACTTCAGTTCACAGTAGCACAGGAGATTGTTGGCCATTGATCAGACATTTGAATGTCTTTTCTGAAATAAAATCTTGAACACAGGAGTGCTAAAGTTGTTTTGAGTTGCATGCTGTACTGTGAGCCAGATATTAATTACATTACATTATTTGAAATGTATCTTGCAATACATTGGACCATACATAGCCCTATCTATATTTTCCTTGTATAGATAGTATTTGTATGTTTCTGTAAAGATATTATGTGTATTTTTGTATATTATGTTACATTTGTAATATTATGTAGGCTAGATTGTCTCTGTTGCCTTTCTATCTGTCTTTGGTTGTCTACAGTAGCCTATCCGTCTGCATGTTTGTCTATATTTGTGCATATATATTTTCTGTTGAATGCATATATATCTACTTTTCTGTCAAATGTGCACTAGGCCTACTACACGTTTACATAATGATATGAGAGTAAACAGATAACAAAGTTTGATTCCTTGTGTATGAAAGTATACTTGATTTTGCTTGATTTATACTTGATACTTGATTTATACTTGATTACAGTGTTAAACTAAGGCTTTGACCAAAGTAGGATGGATATTCCTTCCTTCCTTTATGGATATATGACTCTGGCACTGGCATAGACGTTTTGCTCTGGACCATTCTGTCCTCTGGTGTCTGGACAGAAGTATTTTGTGCTCCCTCTGCTGTTGAAAATGGCTATATTTCATATAGGCTCTTGAAGCCTTTAAACACGCCTATTGGCTGAGTGAGCTATCACTCACAGGCGCCCGCCCTATAAATTACAGTGACGCTCACTCAATATTCACATTGCCCAGTTCTGCAAGACGAGCAGGCAGAAGGGGCGAAGCAAGTCTGTGTCTCACTCATCTTCATCAGAGAACCACGGCTATGAAATATAGCCTATCGTTCTCTTTCGATCGACTCGTTCGACACAGACTGTGACTCTATGGGAGTTTAACGCCCCTGACGCCCAGAGCCAGACAATATACTAGGAAGTTCAAAACATGCAGTAAGATGCTAAGAAGCCGTTCCTGTATGTCCAGACCCCCCGACCTCGAGTACAGCATGAGCCACAGCTGACGCCGTAACGTCGAGACAGTAGTGCTTTACAAAGGTTTGCGGCGAAGCCCAGCCCGCAGCTTCACAATTATTCTGCAAAGGCACGCCTTGAAAAGCGGCCCATGATGTAGCCAGGTCAAGTCCCGAGGTCCGATAGTCCAGAGTAATAGCCTCCATGATCCAGTGAGACAGCCTCTGTGTAGAGAGCGCACGTCCCCTAGATCCAGTTGCAAAGCACACGAATAACTAATCGCTATGTCTGAAAGCCGCGGTCTCGGACAGATATGCGCGCAGCGCGCAGACAGGGCAAAGACAATGCAACCTCTCCTGTTCCCCTGACTCAAAGGGAATGGGGTGGAAAGATGACAACCGCAATGCCGAGCATTCATAAGATGCGGGCACTTTAGGTATAAACGCTACATTGGGCCGTAAGGTCACGGCCACGGATGCGCTAAGGCGTCCGTGCCCAGAGGAGCATTGCTGTCCTGAATGGAGAAAAACAGATCGCAATGAGTGTTCTCCCTCAAAGCAAATAAATTGACTTTCGCTCAACCGAAACGTTCCCACACACACTCTATCACTTGGGGGTGCACCCTCAGGCCCTGGATAATCTGTCTGCACTGACGTTCAAAAGTCCTGGTACGTGAGTGGCCCTGAGACTTTAGGTGAGCATGTGCCCACAGTAGGATGTTCTGAGCTATGCGGTGAAGCCGAAGTGACCGCAGCCCGTCTTGTAACCGGGGCAGAAAACACTTCAGCGCCAGTGAAACTGCCATCAGCTCCAAGGCGTTGATGTGAAGCTGGCGCTGTTGTGTGGACCAGGAGCCGCCCACCGCTTGATCCTCGAGCGTGGCGCCCCATCCACTCAATGACGCCTCCGTCGGTAAGACACGACGCAACGGCATGAGCCCTAGCTGGACCCCCTGCATCAGCAGCGCGGGGTCTCGCCACACAAGTAGTACCCGATGACACATTGCTGAGACCGGCACAAGTCGGTTCATGTGCGCTTTCCGTTCTGCGTGTAGGCGTAGCGAGAACACCCACCTCTGGACATCTCTCATTAACAGTTGTCCCAGTGGAACCACTGCAATCATGGATGCCATTAGACCAAGAAGGTGAAGGCAAATGCGAAATCTGACCCTCTCCCCCATTTGAAAATTTTAAAGGCTTCTGTGTGCGAGCGAGTCCAGCGTGAGACCCAGGAAATTCACTGATTGGGCTGGGGTTAACACACTCTTTTGAAGGTTTACCAAGAAACCCAGACGCACAAGGTGGTCTAGAAACATTTGTGTGTGATCCGCTGTCTGCTGCGCTGACGAAGCGCACAGAAGGTAGTCGTCTATGTAGCCAAATATCCTCACACCCCTTACCCTGAGGGGGATATGGCAGCCTCCATTATTTTCGTGAACACTCAAGGGGCGGTAGCTAGGCCGAATGGGAGAACCTGAAATGATTTTTTTTTTTAATGCGAATATCCGACGCCTCGCGGGGTTGAAGGGTGTCTTCCCCTATGAAGCTGTTAAGCCGCGATAGCGAATTCCCTCGACGGTAGGCGCGATAACTCAACAAGTGGCTTCAGCAAGTCTTGAAGAGCTAAAAAAGTGAATATTGAGTGAGCGTCACTGTTATTTATAGGGCGGGCGGGACGCCTGTGAGACAGCACACTCAGCCAATAGGCGTATTTAAGGGCTTCAAGAGCGATCGCGCGAGGGCGCTATTTCCCATAGTGTCACAGTCTGTGTTGAACGAGTCGACCGAAAGAGAACTGAGATGACAGGTTCTTTCTGCAAGTATGCTTTCAGAGATGGCTACTGACCTACTGAACAGTACAGATTGAAAACAAATTGATTTTAGTATGGCAGTTTAGTATCTATTTTTATTGTATGTATATTTGATCTCAATTAATAAAAAAAATGAAATATGCACTGCACGCACTTTTACAATGAAGACGGGAAACGGCGAAATACTTTTATTTTGAATATTCCCGGAAACGAAAGCTGTCCTGGATCTCCCAAACAACTTCCGTTCACGTTGATTTCACGTTTTTGAATGGTGTTTAGGAACTGAATGTGTATGTCTCCAAACTAAGAAGGTAAACAACACAGATATTTCCGTTGAATTTAGTATGTACCACTGTCTTACACGGTATATACGGTTATACATATTTGAACAGTTAATATCTAAGAAATAAAGTATTTTCAGTTAGCTTTCAGAATAATAGCGCGCGATTGCACATCAGCTAACTTCCTAAGTAACGTTAACTCGGAACTTTATGGCTTGACTTTTTTGGGCATCCTCTTGGCAAACCTGCTCCTGTTTATAGTGCTGACACACTGTGGTGTGATAACTCAGTACGAAATTTGTCTCTGTAGAAACAAGATTACTCAACTTCTTGACTGCGTCTGAAGACATGGAGAAAGACGCTCGTGTGAAGAAAATTGCTGCACCCTCTGTGTCCCAAATCAATGCAGAATATGTCACACAGGTAAGGCAAAAAGACAAAAACTGTTATTCTGTAACTTAATTAATTCAGCAAAAATGAGACATGTTCCTGCTTCGGACATTAACGTTATCACAACACTTGCAACGACTTTACTAGAGATTATTGGGTATGTGTTTTTTGTGACGCCAACCTATTATCATTTACAGCTGGCAAACAAATATTGGGCACCTCTTGTTAAGAAAAAACTGCCCTTTGATCCCAAGGTAACATTCTGTTGTCTATCAGTCAGGTAGTATATTTGTCTACTTTTTTCTGATTTGTTCTTAACGTTGTCCTATATTCATCCATTGAAGGTGATCGGAGACATTTATGAGAATGAGATTCTAAAATCAAAGTAAGTTCCTTCAAACAATGTTCCTGGTTGACATTATGTTATAATAGTAATATGAGAAACTTTTTTACTGACTCCTGTATCAACTGACTAATTCTGGTCTGGTCTGAGGTTAGTCAAATAAAAATTAGAATGAGGTGTGATTGTTTCATTGGTGAACAGGTCAACTAAATTCACCTCTATTGCTGTGTAGTCATAGACAAACTCTGTCTGATTTTACTGTTTGACAACTTTTATTTTATTATCTAAAACGGCTTCTTAGGTTCTTGATTGTGATTGGCTGATTTTGCGTTCCAAGCCGTTGTAAAATGACTGTAAACACACACCGATGCCTCTCCACTTCTGTATTACTGCACAATCGAACGTCAATTAAAAAACGTTACAATTGTTCAATGGTCTGCCATAGCCCTTCTCAGCGAAGCAGCTTGTAGCGCTGCCTGGCAACCACTCTCCAAAAGGAACTATATGTATTCGCGGAAGAATGGTTATTACAATACACTATTTTATTTTTAAAGTACATGGTTATATGCACTGAAATCTTATAAACAATTTACTTAAACAGTTTTAGATAAGCAATAAACCACTCGAGTCCATGCGTATACGCTGGTTACGTATACACACGGCCTCTCGTGGCTTATTGCTTAATTTAATTAAAAATATGTTTGTTTTTCTCAGGTTTGCTATAAGAAAAATCATGCTGCTGGAGTTCAGTCAGTACTTGGAGAATTATCTGTGGGTGAACTACACCCCACAGGTTTCTTGCAACGCCTACCTCATGTCCATCTGTTGCATCGTCAATGAGAAATTCCGTGAGAATGTACCAGCATGGGAGGTGAGGACTCTGTGGTAAAACACCCACACACACACACACACACACACAGATAAAAGGGCATGCAATGACTCTTGATATTTGGCGATAGATGCCCAAATGCGGATTGGAAAACTAAATTTGCCCACTGTACCATATTGGCATTCAGCTCATGGGTTTCGCCCTTTATTTCATCTTAATAGGACCCTTTCTACTCGATTCAATGAAATGTCCAGTTTTGCATTCAGCAGACACTTCTGTAAAGGGAGGTTACATTTTTCAGTTGTCTTGAGGGTCAGTCTCTGTTAGAGCAGGACAGGGTACAGTGCCTTGCCAAGTAGAACAATGGTGACTGCCAAGATTTGAACTCACAACTTCGCATACTTTGACTACTAGCATACTAACCAGGACCCTTAACCACCATAGGACTACTAAGGAAGCTTAGTGTATTGTTACATGCATCATGGAACTGGTGCAAAAAAATGCTGTGAAATGCAGTGCAGCCTTCTAGAGAAACAGTATCTTGGTAGAGCCATGGGTTAATGGCGCGTGTGTCCTGCCAAGTCAAGTCAAGAAATGTTGTTTGGAGTCTGATAGACTGTCAATTTGTTGAACTTACTGTATTTGTATTTGTAAGTGTGCAGTCTAACCCACCCTTCTGATTCTCTTGTTCTTCCTTTCCCGTCTCTCACTCCCCTTCTCTGTCTCTCTGTCTGTCTCTCTCTCGCTCTCTCTCTCTGCCTAGGTGTTCAAGAAGGAGCCCACACACTTCCCCTTCTTCATCAAGTGTGTAATGGAGGCGACGCTGGCGGGGAAGGGTTTGTCTCTACGGGAACAGACTGTGCTGCTGCTCTTCCTCGACCATTGCTTTAACAGCCTGGTATGCTCAGCTTGCTATGCTGACAAACTGGTGGAGGCGGGAGGGGTCGAATTGCAGAGGGGGTGTGGGGGCGGGTAGAATGAATTAATGAAAATGTAGTAGGCTAAACTAAATGACATGCTAGCATAAAATTGACACATTTCTGATGCAACACCCATATAAACGCAAAGCAGAGGATGAAGCATCACCAGATGGGCTTTCAAATCAATGTCCTTCCAAGACAAAGACTAGAAAATATGACAACACATATCTTGCCTTTGGCTTCACCTGTACTACAACGCTGGGTAACGAGGAGAGACCGCAGTGTGTTGTCTGTCTTGCAGCCAAACAAGCTTGCAGCAAGACAAAGTCAGTTGACTTCTTTAGACAAAAACTCGTCAACTACTGTGTGGGCACAAAAAGAAATCTACCAAAGGGGGGCCCAGCAAAAAAAGTTTGGGAACCACTGGGTTAGACTATGATTGGTCAACAGCTTGCTGTGCTAGTCTTTGGTTAGACTATGATTGGTCAACAGCTTGCTGTGCTAGTCATTGGTTGGATTATGATTGGTTAGCAGCTAGCCCACTCTTATAGCAACTCTAAAGAGTTTCAAAATTGCACCATCTACAGGTTAAAACCGGAATTACTGCTGTCGTAAATAATTTAGCATGCATATAATATATATATATATATATTGTATGCATGCTAAACCACAAACGGGAAACCACAACGGGAAAAAAATTATGAAAATTTGCTAAACAGACTGCAAAACTGTAGTTTCTAAAGCCAAAATAGATAGCTTCTAACCCATTAGATTGCATGCGTAACGTTACACTTACAACCGTAACATGGATGTGTACTCAATTTTCATTTAATTTCTAAATCCACTAGTTTCACAATGAAATATCCGCCTCACATATAAATATGTTGACAACTTACGGATGATGGCATGCTTTCAAAAGCGCTAAAGCTATAAACAACTAGGAAACGTACCTAGCATTACCCACGTTAGCGCCTTAGCTAACACAAAGACTCATCCACTGTTTGTAGCCATCACAGGCTAATGGATAGATAAAACAATCAATGATGAATACTGTCGGATATACCATTATTACTTACAAGTCCAATAGCAACAAAGCTAGGTCACCATGCGTTTTGCAATGTGTAGCCTCCTTCAGCTCTCACCAACAATTGAAAGCCGGACCAATATTCGATCTGGTTCCCGTTTTTTTTTTTTTTTTTTTTTTTTTGCTTCTTCAGATCTCCTTCTTTTCTTTTCTCCTTCTGCTGCATGATTGCAATTCAAACACAACCGCGTTTTCTTCCGTTATATATCTGTCGAGGCAGCTCAACTCTAGATATACTCCAACCTATGGCTGGCCGCAAAGCCAATCGACTGTAGTTTTTACTTGGACTACAGAACCTGGACCCGACAGGGCGAACTTGTTTAGTGCTATTACAGCCGATAGAGGGCTCCAGAGCAGATGCAGAAGGTAACGTTCATACTGTTATGAGTTGATGGACCACCAAAACGATTTAGAAAAAATTATTTTAAGGTCTTAAAAACTCTTTAGTGTTGCTTTAAAGCAACACCAAAGACCTTTTAGTACCTGAAAATAATGTTTTCAAAATCGTTTCAGTGGTCCATCAACTTGTACCAGGGTGAACAATACTAACTGCATTTGCTCTGCGTGGCTCTCTGTCGGCTATAATGGCACTAAACAAGTTTCCCAATCGGGTAGCGGATCTGTAGTTCAAGTAAAAACTTATGGCAAGCTTCCGCTTCCAACCTGTAGATGGTGCGATTTTGAAACTCAACTGTGCTGGGTTTAGTTTGTTTGGTGTGTGCTAAGTGTGTTGCACTATTTCATTTATAGGATACATGCAGAGACCAAATTCCCTTCATGAGATCAGAAGAGTATTTCTACTTTTACTTAGATGTTGTATTTTCCTTAATGTCCACTAGATGGCAGCATTGAATCAGGGGCTGAGTGCTCAGGATGCAAAGCCCCAAATATTCCACCCGTCATGTTGTATTGATCTCAAGAGCCTTCATCAGCCTCTTGCATAGTTATGAGAGCTGTAGCACAGTAGCAAAGATGGAAAAGTAATGCGTCATGCATGCATTTCTCTTTCTCCCTCTCCTTCTCTTTCTCTCTCCCTCTCTCTTTTTCCCCTCTCTCTCTCTCCCTCTCCCCCTCTCCTCTCTCTTTTGCAGGAGGTTGATCTGATTCGTGAGCAGGTGCAGCAGCTCATATCTCTGCCCATGTGGATGTGTCTGCTCCCGGTATGCACCACAGCTCACAGCCACCGCCCTCAGCCCTGGGCTTTCGCACAGTCACTGCCAGTTACCATGCTAAACAGCCATGCACACATCTAGGAAAACAACAGGAAGAGGTTGCTTCCAAAACACTATAGCCACCATTTTAATGCATTTTCAGACATCTTTTTTTCCTCCAGACGTATGTCAGTACAGATATATCAGTACATCTGGATTTAAATTACTTTTATTTGATTTTAGTTTTAGGATAATGAAATCAAAGTAACTGAATATTGATCAATAAATACTGAAATACATTTTTGAACACAACATTAATGTAGCACTTTTAAAAAATGTATTTTTAGCATTGCAGAACCGTACTCTTTAAATGCGTTGCTGTGCATGTATTCTTGTGTCTCAGCTAAAGCTCATTCACCTGCATTGTAGCCATCCGGCACGGTGGTTAAACAGTGGTTACAGCACAACAGCATGGCCTAGAGGAAGTGATCATGACAAATCTTGAGTCGAATGACTGTGCATTTCTAACGAGCATTTTTACGGCCCCGGCTACCTGATGCTTTATTTAGCGAGGTCTCTCATGGGCCAGTGTGTGGTAATACAGAGCGGCTTGATTCATTATTCTGTTCCGTGCAAGGCTCAGAAACGTGCCGCTCCCAAAGACGGAGCACATTTGTTAGCTGCGGATTTGTGTAAGTGTGACAAGGAGAGACGCAGTCCCTGCTCTCATTTCTGAGCATTGGGCTGGAATTAAATATTAATCGCTCATCTCCGCTCCGCTCTGCGCATCTCACTCGCTCAGGTTCATCGTTTTAACGATGCCTCGTTTGAACTCACGCCGCCGCATTAGAATGAATCTGAGTTTGGCAAAATTACCTTTTGTGTGTGTGTGTGTGTGTGTGTGTGTGTCTTTTTTTTTTTTTTCTTATGTAGTCAAGACTACAGCAAGAAATGAAGAAAGTTCCCAAACTGAGAAAGTTCTGGAACCTTATCAAAAAGAACTTTGAGAAGCTGGACTCCAAGGCTGTTGAACAGTAAGGCCGCTAGTTCCCTCATGTGACCCTGTGTGACCCCGGGTGCCTTGCGTTGGTGGCGTCCTTAAAAGCAGAACTTTGTAGTGATCTTAATTTAACCGCTTTGAAGTTAAATGGGATGTTTTAGATGGGGTTTGAACTTAAAAGCAATGATGCACCCATCTCTTCTAGTGTGCACTGGGTAGACTTCAGCACTGCAGGCAGCATTGCCGTTGCCGTGCCAACACCGAAAACTAAGTCTGGTGCCTCATGATGAAACAGTGTAGATTTCCTCTATCAGCATAATTCTTATAAATATTGTTGCTGTTGTAATCTTTTTGCTTAGTATGGGTGTGAATATGTGTGGCTGTAATAGTACCAGCATGCAACTGCAGGGGGAGCTGTGTAGCAAAGATCCCTGCTACTGCAACGTGCTGCTTCAATGTGACCCCAGTCGCCTTGGGTGGATGGGGGTTTTAATGCATGTCTCATCAACCCGTCTCACAGCTGGCCCTCTCTTTCAGAGCCAAAATGGAGCGCACATTCCTGTCTGAGCTCATCAAGAAGTTCCTCCAGGTGCTGACATCCATCCCAGCGGCAGGTAAGCAGCTCTGACGCAGGTACCCCGTTATCAAAGCACACCTACGCACACCTGTTTGGGGTCCCCTCGGTGCCAGCTAGGTGCTGGACGCTGGCTGGTCTGATGTTCTCCTGGAGTGAACCTCTCGATCTGAGAACCGCATTGAGTTCGAAAAAAAAAAAAAAAACGATTGGAGGTATCAGATAGCAGGCAGGTTGTTTTGCAGAGCTGTGGGAATCTCTCTCTCTCTCTCTCTCTCTCTCTCTCTCTCTCTCTCTCTCTCTCCCCCTCCCTCCCTCTCCTGCTGGATCCTTTGAAGCCGCGTGGCTTTGGGGTCTCTTTGAAACTCCCTGCTCTGACTCTACTGGAGTGGAGAAAAGGACACTCCACACACACACACTCACACACACCACCTCATTCCCAGGTGTGTTTAAGCCTTACCTTTCATCACAGATATATCTTGTCCAGCTTTGAAAGACAAGCCAACACACACATACCTACACACACACATCCAAACAGTTTCCTGCAGTGTGTTTACTTATAGAAGAAACAGTAGCAAACACTTATACAAAAGTGCACCTAACGAGTCTCAATATGACATCTGATCTGAGGTGCTCACATATGACCTGTATATAACTGCTGGAGAAAATAGACAATTTGATACACACATAAATAATCAAGTGCCTCACTGGAAAATAGGGGTTTTATGGAATTTAAGATTTTGGAAATAAGGGCCAACAATTCCCACAACTCACACTGTTCTTATATAGCGCTTTTCCACTACAGCCCTACTCTACCCTGCTCAATTCGGCTCGGTTGAGGAACCAGCCTGGTTTGCTTTTCCACTAGCCTGGGTACGAAGTGGTACTATGCGAAGTGGGTGTTGTCGAACTGCCACCGTGCTTTATCCACTTGAAATAATGTCAATAATGTTATCCTTCTGGTTGTCATTTAGTCAAATTAAAAGGTTACGATAGCTAGTTGGCTAGAGTTGGGGATACTGACTGCTTGAACCCTCTCTGTTTAAACACTCGCTGATGGTGCTATATTCTGAATAACAGACCAGTAGATCAGATTCGTTGCTTGAAATATTCTATTTCACAAAGAAAAAAAGATAAGCACTGAACACAGGCAAAGTTGTTCTCTCATGTAGTCTAAAGTTTGCTGCCACCTCTCGAACCAATCAGCGGCATCTGTCTGTTCACATCAGGCTTTCGTACCTACTTGGCCCTACTTGGCTTGAATGGAACTTGGCTGAAGCAGGTACGAAAAATGGTACCTGGTACCAGGTACTCAGGGCTGGTCGAAAAGCCAAGAACACGGATAGAGTCGAGTAGAGCCGGGCTAAACCGAGCCGGTGGAAAAGCACCAATAGTCTAGTCCCAGACAGAACCTCATAGGCTCACACCTTTCTTAGAACCTCAATGCCTGGCTTTAAAAACTAAAATGTTTTTTTGTTTTTGTAATTCTTAAGATAACATTTGCTTTCTTTAATCCTGTTGGTTTAGTGTACCGACCCTCACACATAACTACAGGCTCATATGGTGGAAAAGTGTCAGTCACATTTTTGCTAAGGCTTTAAAATACATTTCTGGGTGTTTGTGTGTTTCAGGGAATGTATCCATGGAGGCTGTGCATTACTGTGAGCGGTTCATCGAGCTCATGATTGACCTGGAGGTAAGAGTGCAGCCTTAAACGTCTATGTATCCTGTACACATGGAGGAGAACTGCTGTGCACACACATGTTGTCTATATGTGCTCTGTATGCATATATATGGGCCCTGTACATACGAAGGAGACCTTCTGTCTGCATCTATATATACCCTGTACATACAGAGGGGACCTGCTGTCTATATGCATCTGTATGTAGCCTGTCTATAAGTTTTTATTTGTAGCCTGTCTGTATGCACCTATATGTGTTTGCGTGTTCCTTGTGTTTGTGTGCCGTCTAGATGTTGCCCTGGCAACTGCTGCACAGAGAACACTGAGTGAGGGGACATGCCAGTCGGGTTTATAAGATGAGAGTTTTATAACGCAGGAGTGCAGAGAAGACACAGTGGTGGCGTGATTTTGGCAATAAGCACTAGCATGGAGAGGGCACTGATGTGCCAGTCTCAAAGCATGGCACTGGTGGTGGGCACTGGTGCCCCCCATGGCACCGTCTGGGCTCTTGAGAATTGGCACGCTGCTGTAGCCCCTGCTGCATTGACTCTGGACTGTAGGGTGTGTTTAGGCAGGGGAATACACACACACACACACACTCCCTGCCTGCTCT